>CAJHNH020007334.1:622500-657500 GCA_905116865.2 Candidula unifasciata
TCTTTTCCTGCGGTTGTTATTCGTAATTTTGAGGAGTATATATTCTACTACGGCTGATGTTCGTAATTTCGCGAGAGTATATTCGGTCCAATGATTGCTGTCTGTAATTTCTGAGTGTATTTAGTGCCTTGATTTCATTCACTAATCTATGAAATATATTTAATGTTGTGATTGCTGTTAGAAATATCATGGAGTGTATTCAGTGCATTGTTATGGATTTCTCGAGCATGTGTACTCTTCTGATTGCTGTTAGTAATTTCAGGAAGGGTATTTATCTCTGTGGTTGCTGTTGCCAACTTCAAGGAGTATATTTAATGTTTCAATTGTTGTTGTTCGAGAGAGTATATCAAGTACCTTAATTGCTGTTCATGGAATGTATTTAGTATTCTGTTGCTGTTAGTAATTTCATGAACCGTCGTGGTCTAGCAGATAGACGCTCACCTACGGATATGAAGGTCGTAGGTTCGGTTCCTGACGGGAGCCGGACTTTTCTCAAAACTGACCTCTGCTCCCAGATCGACCCAGCCTTGAATGGGTACCAGGTACAGTCGTGGGAAGTAAAGGTGGCTGGCGTGATGCTGACCACATCACCCACCAAGTGCCGACTGGTCTATAAAATATAGGTCTAGCCCTATATACCCTATACGTCTGAAATGCGTGGACAAGGGTCCTTTACTTTACTTTACTATATTTATTGTCTTGGTTGCTGTTGGTAACTTTTTGGGTAAATTTAGTCTGCTGATAAATTTAGCCTGCTGATAAATTTAGTCTGCTGATAAATTTAGTCTACTGATAAATTTAGTCTGCTGATAAATTTAGTCTGCTGATAAATTTAGTCTGCTGATAAATTTAGTCTGCTGATAAATTTAGTCTGCTGATAAATTTAGTCTGCTGATAAATTTAGTGTGCTGATAAATTTAGTCTGCTGATAAATTTAGTCTGCTGATAAATTTAGTCTGCTGATAAATTTAGTCTGCTGATAAATTTAGTCTGCTGATAAATTTAGTCTGCTGATAAATTTAGTCTGCTGATAAATTTAGTCTGCTGATAAATTTAGTCTGCTGATAAATTTAGTATTATGCTTGCTGTTAGCAATTTCGTGGAGTATATTTATTATCTTGATTGCTGTTGGTAATTTTTTGGGGAGTAAATTTAGTTTGCTGATAAATTTAGTCTAGTGACAACACAATCAGTCTATCAGGCGCCGTCTCCACACTGAAGGTTGGCAGCAATGGAGCATCATCAGCGTCTACCTTTCGCCCAGGATGCATTGTGTTTGTTCCTCCATCTCTTGATGTGATTCTCCAGCGTGTATGGCTGTCTGTCTGTTGCTTGATGTCTTTTAACTTCTCTCTTCAGAATTGCTTTTCTTAAAGAAGGTTATGATTCTGAACGAGCTGTAAGTTGCATTATCTTCATGGAATTCCGTACACGTCCATTTGTGTTCAGATTCTCCTCTTAACAATTGCAAAGCGTCCCGCGCTCAATAGTGCCAGTCCTGTGGTTATTCTTGTAGGTACAGTGTGCATCTCATGCCTGACTGTGCCTCTCTTTACTCCCAGTTCTCGCATTCCTAGCAGTGATGTGCACACGCTGCTCCCAAAATCCTTCGATCGTCCTATCTCTTTAAGGGCAGTAACAAAATCGGCTCGATTATAAGGCTGGTCATGTGCAACTGAGGCTGAACTGGCCAGTCCTTCAGCTCTTTCATGTGATTTTTTAGTGTTTCAGAAAACCGCACACTAATCGAACAGATATTTGGGTTGGTTAACGCCCTCCGTCAACTGGTTCGTATGAACAGCATGTCTGCCCATTTTAGCTTTGCCAGCTGTGCCACATGTGGTTGAATTTTCCGCTTCATTGCTTGCGTTTCTGTAAGGCCGGGGTTTGTAGCACATGTTGGCGTTGTTCTGCTGCTGATCTCCCAGTAAAAATGCATTCATTTGCGCTATTTTAACTTGTGTCCCCTGTTGATCTGTTTACATTTTGCTAGGGGCCTGCGTGGGCTAGGGGCATGGTGTCCGCCTCGAGTGCTAGACGTTTCGGGTTCTATTAATTCCCCCTGGTCTCTGGGTAGTATTGCGCATCTAAAAAAATCCGGGCTGCTGGAAATTGAAAAGTGTAGCCTAACGGCGCAGCCTGGGCAAAATTTGGAGTTAAAAATCTATCCGAAAGTATGTCAGGGTCCTCGCCGGTGCTACAGAGCCTGCGCACTGTGCTGAGCTTCTTCGGACTCAGCCTTGAGTTAACAGAAGAACGGAGCACCTATGGGTTACGACCGTGTGCCATGATGTTGATCCGTTGTTCAAAACCTCAAAAATTTTGCTTGCTACTTTGTGTTAGCTGCGCCGTATTGGCTCAGCTGGTCGAATTGGTTGGTGGATTGTTTAGTTTTTTCGTTGGTTGTTTTTTTTCTGTTGGCTTGGCGTTTTTGTTGGTTGGTTGGTTGGCTGACTGGCTGGTTAGTTGTTTTATTTGGCTGTTGACTTGATTTTTTTTAATTGATTAGTTGGTTGGTTTGTTGGCTGGTTGGTTCGTTGGCTGGTTGGTTTGTTGACTGGTTGGTTCGTTGGTTGGTTAGTTCGTTGGCTGGTTGGTTCGTTGGCTGGTTGGTTCGTTGGCTGGTTGGTGCGTTGGCTGCTTGGTTCGTTGGCTGCTTGGTTCGTTGGCTGCTTGGTTCGTTGGCTGGTTGGTTCGTTGGCTGGTTGGTTCGTTGGCTGGTTGGTTCGTTGTTTGGTTGGTTCGTTGTCTGGCTGGTTCGTTGGCTGATTGGTTCGTTGGCTGGTTGGTTCTTTGGCTGGTTGGTTCGTAGTCTAGTTTTTTTTTTTTTTGGGGGGGGGGGGGGGGGGGGGGGGGGGGGTTATTTCACTAGTTCTATGCTTTGTGGTTGAGGTTGATTTCATCTCGGTCACGTTAAAGGCTTTCATCATTTAGTTTAAGGCGACAGATCAACATCATGACACAAGGGTAGTAACCCATAAGTGCTCCGTTCTACTTTTGTACCAGAATAAATAACCCTGGAATGCCAAGCATTTTAGATGAAACTGTGTTGGCAGTTCAATTCCCTAGGTCTTTGGGTTCCAAAGGTGAAAATAAAGCTATTCTCAAGAGACACGTGGAGTTGCTAGATTTAATGGCTGTCACCTTCATGTGTGGACACCTTGGTTATCCTGGGAATTGAAGTGCAACGGTACTGTTTTCACGACACCGTTCTGCACATTTGAAAAGATGTCTGAACCTGTCAGTCTGTCGGAAAGACATTCAAGGGCCGGCCATCAGTTCGGTAGACTCAGGATACCAAGGGCACCCTTTGGCATACAGGTGCACGAGGCGGGGACAGTCTGCAGAGGACAGACTGACTTTATGGCGTGCCGTGGTGAGAACGACATTTGTAACTTGATATGCGGGTATTAGAAAAGACGATCAAGCTGATAAGCTGGCATGCGAGCCTACTGTTTAAAGGAGACAAGTGGTGAACCTGGCAGATATAGTAAACATTCCCCAAGTAGTAAGATGATTCTGCGATTCAAGCGATGACCGTGAGCCTGCAGTCAAAAATCTCAATCAGGGCGACAGAGCAACAAGGCAGAGATCCCAGATACTCTGCTGAGCCTCTAAAGAAGTTATCATTAGAGCACCTGAAAAGATTACATTAGCCTGATATAACTTACAGTCCTGTGTGGGTAAGAACGAACGTTGCTAGCTATAGGGCATACAACAGATGTGCATATTACACAGCAGCTGTTTTTTTTCCCAGTGGATTAGGAAATTTCTGTGACTTATATCTAATCTCTACTTCTTTGAGTCGGAATCAATACCCTTTGAGTTCATTTCCTGTGCGGTTGAACATCAAAGGCTTTCCGGCGATTGAAAGTTCTGCCCATTACGTCAAACGCAATGAAATTACTCAGTCGTGACTCGAGTTTTAAAGGTAATAATATACTAGACTCAGTATAGCGATTCAGCGTGGTCTGGACTGTTAGATCAGTTGTTCTAAAACTGGGTGCCTCGGCAACCTGGGGTGCCGCGAGCGTATGCCAGAGGTGCCATAGCAATAATCAAGAATTTGTCCACATCTGCTTGAGTTCAGCGAAGAGGGGCAGTTTAAAACAGAAACCGGTGGAGGAAGCCGAGAAAAGTTGTGGATGCAGGTGTTTTGAGAAAACAATGCAATCGGCAAAGCTACAGTTCATCATCAACGTACATGAAAAAAACAACACAGGGGCAAACTTTCTGGGTCAAGTGATTTTGAGGATAAAATTAACTAAACTTCCCATAAATGTAAAAGCAGGTCATAAAAAATTCATCGAAATAGTTTCATTCATCGCACTAAAGATAACAGAAAATTAAATTGTGCACTGTTTTCTCTCGTTTTTCTGAGCATTCAACCCGCTTTAAGGGTAGATGTGCCGCGAAATTGTTTTTGCCCGACAATGGTGGCGCGGCTGAAAAAAAAAGTTTAAGAACCGTTGTGTTAGATGTTCTTAAAGAGTTAGTTGCGTATCTTTTACAAGACGATGTAGAACCACTGTTTGTTCACTATGTTAATTAACATTTAGTATTTGCCATTGAAACTAGCGGTCGGCACTCGATACCTCACTGTCGAAACCAGCGCAATGCGGTCTTAACCGGTGAAGGCGAGGGGATCGACTTTATTGCACTGGGTTTTATCTCATATGGCTCAGTCTCTTTTTGCAGAACAGATAGCTGCCTGCCGAATGCGCCGCACAGAGTACGACCTCTCAAACTATGGCAACGACCCGAGAAATCTCCGTAAAATTGCACTGGTGAATTAAACGACTGTTGTGTGCAATATATGGGTATATGAAAGGGAAGTTCATTATTGAACGTAAACACTTGGTGCGGTGCAGGACACATTGAACGCAATGTGAAGAGAGAGAAAAAACGGTTGGCTCCAAGTTCCCGGAGAGGAAGGATGCGGTGATGTAGGTTCTAGTCTGGGTGTTGCCAGACTAGTCCTGCACACCCGCATGTTACGCTGGCGTTAGGCATACAGGCTATCGGCGAGAGATGCCGCAGAGGCCGGGCCAGCGTGACAGAAGCTCGTGTGGTGAGATGGGAAATCTCAAGTACGTGTCAGGCCGCAGACGGAAGGTCTGGATAATCTTCACAAGGTATTGTGCATCGGCCTGTATGATCTTTCTAGTGACAGTGTACCCAAGGGATGGGTGTCATAGAGACAGACACGTACCCACGAGCAGTGGGTTTGCACGAGCAGGTAATGTTTGCTCGTTGTTAACCACGGAACAGGGTGGCAGTTGAAGTAGCCCAGAGCGTCCGGAGTGTGTGTTGCCTTGCTAGTAGGAATGACTGTGGCAGTATAGAAATTCATGTGGATTCATTGTCTTGGTTTTGAAATACATTAATTATATTTTGACGTTCAACATGTATCCAGCGTCCTTATTGCTGTTGGGCGGGAGTTGTGACTTTGATCTGTAACACTATTAAGCATACCTAGATACTTGGCAAGTGTGCGGTACATCAAGCGAGCATTTCGCACGCGTCAACGACACCTCTACACCCCACGACGCAGCCGTGAAGGGAACCGACGACCTTCAGAGCGCGAGGCAAACGGCATGACCTCTTCGCCATGGAGACCCTGGAGGGGCGGTGTAAATTGCCCTGTGACTGGTTAAAGGAGGAAAAATGAATCTAAACGATAATGTGAACTAGTCAGCTTCCCAAAAAACACACTCGGAGTAACAGATTGAACATTGCGGCTAGAGAACCTTCACCAGAATAAGCCTTACGGGGACAGTGATACAACAACATACTAGAATACATCAAATAATACAGCTTTTCGGTGAACATGTTTATCCGTGGTTGAAGAGCAAGAGCTTTTCGGAGCGTGTCCTCACCAGTCCTCTAGAATACAAACAAAATTGTAAGATAAAGAGAGAAAACAATTTTGCCTAACTGTCTGGCATCCGGTGTCTTGGTTTTTCCCTGGCACTCTCATTCTGTTTGGCTTCCTCTTTGTCAGAGTGACCTTCGCAGGTTTCCGTTTTCGTATGAAGTGCCCAAAGAAGTTATTTATTTGCGTTTGGGCTGCGGGTAATCATTTCGTTTTATGAGTTAACTATACTTATAAAAACACAAAACCGCATACTTATTCGGTGGTGCGTTTTTATTAGTAAGTAAAGTAAAGTAAAGATCCCTTTAACGCCTTTAGGCGTATCGGGCATATGGGAAGAGCGCCCATATTTTTACAGATCATCAGCACTCGGTAGTCAGCCTTACGCCTGTTGTCTTTACTTTCCCAGGACAGCCTATCCTGGTACCCATTCTAGGCTGGGTCGACCTTGCTCGCCCCATACCATGATAAAAATCCACACAGCCAGCAGAAGGTTTGGATCGCGGTACGCTGGATCAAGAGTCGGACTCGCAACGCCTAAGCCACGGACGCCGCCGTTTTTATTAGTTTGTAAATAAAATACCATACTCGGATATTTGAAAAGTAGACTTAACTGTTGCTTACAGTGTCCAGTGGACATATGAGCATGAATTGCATGGCTTTTTAAAATCGTTAGAACGCAGTGGTCAGTTGTCTTTAAAAGCATGTTTGTGAGCATATCTCATGATACGCGCACGAGAAAGCAACACAATTTGGGGTGAACACTGTTCACTGCCTACGGAACTGAAACCCCATAAAAGGATAACGCTACACCGAAACATTCAGTTCATTTTCAAGCAGTCACGAATGGCGCCTCTATCGATACAGTTAAGGAATATTGCTGCTGGCCAAATGCGGGCAGGAGAGAGTCAAAGTCAGGTTGCCAAGTATCTAAACTTGCATCAAAGCACCATCAGTCGACTTTGGCACCATACTAACGGAAAGGCCATACGCCTACAAAGGATCGTGACCCAGATAGAAAAAAAAAACCGTGTGAATTGATTGCTCGAACCCAAAGTTATTCTATGAAATCTGAATTTTTCATGTTATCTTCATTACACGTATTTGTTCAATTTTCTCATAATTTTTGTATAAAACTAAAACTCCGCAGTTTCCACGTATCACCCCCCCCCCCCCCCCCCCCCCCCCCCCCCCCCCCCCCCCCCCCCCCCCCAGTGATTCACTTTCTTGGAATGTGATTCATTTATTCTGTTTGGCCTTAAAAACTCCGTTTTTTTTCTTACCTCGGATACACACAAAAAAGTTGCAAAAAATATTGTTTATTCTGTGAAGCCTGACAGTTTCTTGTACTATCATATATTTAACCTCTAAATATATCTTCCATAAGTTGTTATCTAGGCACATAAGGGCCTTTATCTACACTACACCAGTAAAGGAGCCGCTTAGACGCCTTTAGTTACCAGTTATGGTGAGAACAACATAATTATAGATTTCCTGTGTAATAAAAGGCGACTTATTTTAAGTTTTTCCTCCGAAGTCGGAGCGCATATGCCTAAGAGGCGAAGAACTTAGAGTCTGCATACAAATAAGCAGATATGTAAAGAGAATGTGCACGCAAAATACAAGTTCTGGAACATCGTTAAAGAATGGATGTGGACGAACAACCAGAACTTTTCACCAGAGTTTATAGCCGATAAACTGGAAGAAGGAACGAAGAAGAATTGTAGTTTGTGATAGATTTTGTGAGTTGTCTGCTCTTTAATTACGTTCCGCTGGATGAAGTCTAATTCATGGGTTCTGGACGAGTGTTTATCTCAGTCTTGTCCGAGCACCTCGCGTGTCTTGTTTGCGTGACGGCGAGTTGCACGTCCGGAACAAATGAAATGAATGGATAAGTCCAGAATTTAGATCGCTACGCTGGGGACATTCCCACATGCGCTGTGCTTCTTTGATAGTGAAAGAAGTATGCCCAGGCGGATAATACCTGCGGAAACCTGATTGAAAGTCTGCCGATCTATTTTCCTGGACCCCATTGGTAAGAGGAACACTGGTTGGTTAGTTAGTTAGTTAATTGACAGTTATCCTCATCGCATATCGGACATTCCCATAAGCGCTCGGCTCCCATCTTCAGTATATCCCTCAGCATGTGGCGACTGATGATAACACCTAATGTTTGTTGGTTTGTTATTATTGTATACCCGTATAATGTTTATATCTGGCAACACCTCTTTTAACCTAAAGCTCTTACAGTATCTTGAATGTTGAAGATTCGCCGTCGTCTCCTGAATCATCTGCTCGTCCTGCCTCCTTAATAGTTTTGAGAACGTCGGGTCGGTCTATTGCTTGTCTTGTTCCTGTCGTGGCCCTGTCAGCAAGCCAATCCGCTTGTTTATTCCCTCTTACCCTGGAGTACCCTGTCACAACAATGAAACTGATTCCTATCAGACTAGGTATTATTAGAGAGAGGGGGTCGCGTTAGCGCAGTCGATAGAAGACTCGCTTTCAAATCCAGCTGCAACTCGCTGCAGCCCATTTCCGGTGTTCGAAACCAGATGATTCCCGAGGTTTACCCAGCCGCTAGGAAATTGATACTAGTGTTAACACTCTGAGGTAAATGGAGGAATTTCGCTGTAGCTACGGAGTTGCTTGTGGACTGTGACACGCAGGTACGCTTGTGAGCGGCAGATAGCTATTCTCGCTTCCATGGTCGCAAAATCAAAGAGACAACGCATTTCCCTGCATGCTGTACTTATTCTCTATCTCAGCGGTTCTTAAACTGTTTTCGCCGCAGCACCCTTGCTGGTGAAAAACAATTTTCGCGGCACATCTACCCTAAATACTTGAAAAAAGAATGAGGGGAACAAATGCGATAAATAAAACTGATTGGGTAATTTTTTTTTTTCATTATTTCCTTTGTTTTTTTTGGAAGTTTAGTTAATCTAACTCTTAAATCACTTGACCCATAAGTTTGCTACTGTATCTTTTTTTTTTTAAATGTAAGTGTACATTGAGAATGCACTGAAGCCTTGCTGTTATCATTGTCTTTGGAATACAATTGCATCCAAAACTCTTCTGGGCTTTCTTCATGGTATTTCTGTTTTAAACTGCTGTCTTCGCTGGTCTCAAGCAGATTTTGAAAAAATTCTTGATTACTGCCGCGGCACTCCTGGCATACGCTCGCGGCACCCAGTTTTAGAACCGCTGCTCTATCCGAACTGGTCTGTCTGTATGCGACTAAGAGTCAGAATCGCCAGAGCATACCCAGTTACAAGAGAAGATATAAAACCGAACGAAAAGTATATTAGTAAGCTTCACAATATAACAAAAACAAACAAAACGTGAACGTTGCGACAGTGGAGCCTTCATCAGCACATACAAATCAAACAATCTACACAGATACACAAAATCACTTAGCTGGTATCAGCACATACAAATCAAACAATACTACACAGATACACAAAATATCTTAGCTGGTATCTTGAAGCAGCTGGGTGGGTAGTTTCTGAGCAGAATGACATGTCGGCTGTGGGAATAAATACCCCCTGTGGAGTATCAGGGGCCATAACTAGGGGGTTAACAACCGTAATAATGGACAGTATGGACGAGTGGGACAGGTACAAACAGATAGTAGCAGTTCACACGAGGTGGGTGAGATTAATGAACCGCTGTGAAGCTATAAAAATATCAAGAAAAGATATGAGTTACAGAAAGAACCAGATCCTGGTAAAAGAAAACGAAGCCATTAACCTTATCGCCGCAAGCCTCCCTTTGCTTCAGGATCACATGATCTGCATGCTCGTAAAAACTCGAGACTCTGATCAACACACACCCCTAATACTACATTGTACTCATGCTGTAAGGTAAAAGGACCTTTTGCACGTGTGTGCCTATTGTCCCCCAACCCCCAAATGTGGCCTCAGAATCTATACTGAGAGGACATCAGCTTGAACATCCGTCTCCATGTCTGTTCAATAAGTTAAAGCCAGTTATTGCTTCACGGTGACGTTGACTGTGAGAAATGATGTTATTGGAAACATCTGGCGATCCGTGGCTGTTTTATGTCTTTGAAAGGCAAGCATAGCTGATATCCTCATAAAGTATAACCTCTGTCTGTCTCTCTTACGCACGGGCGCAGTGTACTCGTGTGTGTGTGAGTGCGTGTGTGTGTATGCGTGCGTGCCTGTATGTGAAAGAGAGAGAGAGAGAGAGAGATGAGACTTTGGCGGAACCGAATTTAAGACAGTTTGCATACATAATTTGTAATCACTTGAAAATTTCTCTCTTTATTTCTCTCTCTCTCTCTCTCTCTCTCTCTCTCTCTCTCTCTCACTCTCACTCTCTCACTCTCTCTCTCTCTCTCTCTCTCTCTCTCTCACTCTCTCTCTCTCTCTCTCTCTCTCTCTCTCTCTCGCTGTGTGTGTGTGTCAATGTGTGTCAGATTGTCTATATGTCTTTATTTATAAGTCTTCTCTCTCTGCCACCTCCGCTGTCTGTGTAAATTCGCCGCTGTGTTTTTTGTTTTTGTTTTTATGAGTGTGTCTGAGTAATCGCCATCATCCAGTATTTTCCTAACTGGCGTGGGAGATCATGCCTTTTTAAATCTTGGAATTTTAAGCAGCACTTCTCAGCTTGTTTGCTGACAAAAAGGCTGCCAAGAATGGCCTCTCTTTGCCTTCCTCCACTTCTTTGTTCATGCCTCTTTCTAACTGTTGGGGATCTGCTTGGTATTGCGGCTAGACGCCCCGTCTGCGGATTGGAAAGTCGTGGGTTCTGTCCTGACAGAGCCGGACTGTTTTTAACAATTCTTGTTGAAAATGACCTTGCCTCGCAGGTCCATGGGTACAAGGTAAAGTCATGGAAAGTAAAAGCGGCCGGCGGGATGTTGACCACATCATCCACCGAGTGTCGGTTGGCCTATAAAATATAGGTCTAGCCCTGTATGCTCAATACGCTTGAAAACGTAGAAAAGGGTACTTTACTAAAAGGGTCCTTCACTTAAAGGGTTCTGTTAGCTGTTACATATTAAGTGTTATTCTTCTCATAATTGGCTGCTTTTGATAATTGCGACAAAGTTAGTTATCTTCGCGACTTCTTCTTCTGCATTCTAAAACAAGTAAAAAAAACGCAGGCCCGTATCCACTCTATTACTGGCAGGCCTGCGAGTAACCACTACATTACCGGCAGGCGAGCGTGTAACTACTACATTACTGGCACGCCTGCGTGTAACTACTACATTACTGGCAGGCTTGCGTGTAACCACTATACTACTTTCAGGCCTGCATGTAACCACTACATTACTGGCAGGCCTGCGTGTAACCACTACATTACCGGCAGGCGAGCGTTTAACCACTAAATTACTGGCAGGCCTGCGTGTAACCACTACATTACTGGCAGGCCTGCGTGTAATCACTATACTACTTTCAGGCCTGCATGTAACCACTACATTACTGACAGGCCTGCGTGTAACCACTATATTACTTTCAGGCCTGCATGTAACCACTACATTACTGGCAGGCCTGCGTATAACCAGTACATTACTGGCAGGCGAGCGTGTAACCACTATACTACTTTTAGGCCTGGGTGTAACCATTACATTACCGACAGGCGAGCGTGTAGACACTACATTACCGGCAGGCGAGTGTGTAATCACTACATTACTGGCAGGTGAGCGTGTAGCCACTTCATTACCGGCAGGTGAGCGTGTAACCACTAAATTACTGGCAGGCCTGCGTGTAGACACTACATTACCGGCAGGCGAGCGTGTAGCCACTACATTACTGGCAGGCGAGCGTGTAGCCACTACATTACCGGCAGGTGAGCGTGTAACCACTAAATTACTGGCAGGCCTGCGTGTAGACACTACATTACCTGCAGGCGAGCGTGTAGCCACTACATTACCGACAGGCAAGCGTGTAGACACTACATTACCGGCAGGTGAGCGTGTAGACACTACATTACCGGCAGGTGAGCGTGTAACATTTATACTACTGGCAGGTGAGCATGTAGCCACTACACTCCCGGCAGGTGATCATGTAGCTAATACGCTACGGGCACGCGAGCGGGTACCCTTTACGCTAACGCGGCTCCTACATTAAAAAACATTTAGACTGCTAATTTAGCCTTTCTAAACACATGCCAGCTTTTCCCGGATAATTAATACATCTGATTTCTCAGGTAATTATATTTGGTTGTGTTGTGGTTTACAGATTGACTGCGATATCTGCACATTTCGTCCTAACACATCCTGCTTCTTTTTTCTGTTGTCCTACTTCTTATGCCATAAAGCGTCGCAGGAAGAGTTATGTTTAAATTCCTATTCCAACACATCCGATTTCAGTAAAGTTTTCGTTAGTCGCCTCTAAGAAGTTTGGGTCTATCACCCCCTCACACTCCAAGATTGGGTCCCGGAACCCAGACGGAAAAGGAGGGGAGGGGAATTGTTTACTAATTGTCCAGAATTTGCAGCTGTAAGTTTAGGGCTGGTTCTATGCATAACGTGCAAGAAAAGTTGTGTCTGACCATCAGTGATGCGAATTTATTTTCTTGCTGATCTTCATCTGGCCAACATATGACCTGACTGTGTTCTTCATCTAGCCAACATATGACCTGACTGTGTTTTTCATCTGGCCAACATATGACCTGACTGTGTTCTTCATCTAGCCAACATATGACCTGACTGTGTTCTTCATCTAGCCAACATATGACCTGACTGTGTTCTTCATCTAGCCAACATATGACCTGACTGTGTTCTTCATCTAGCCAACATATGACGTGACTGTGTTCTTCATCTAGCCAACATATGACCTGACTGTGTTCTTCATCTAGCCAACATATGACGTGACTGTGTTCTTCATCTAGCCAACATATGACGTGACTGTGTTCTTCATCTAGCCAACATATGACCTGACTGTGTTCTTCATCTAGCCAACATATGACCTGACTGTGTTCTTCATCTAGCCAACATATGACCTGACTGTGTTCTGAGTCTAGCCAACATATGACCTGACTGTGTTCTTCATCTAGCCAACATATGACGTGACTGTGTTTTTCATCTGGCCAACATATGACCTGACTGTGTTCTGAGTCTAGCCAACATATGACGTGACTGTGTTCTGAGTCTAGCCAACATATGACGTGACTGTGTTCTTCATCTAGCCAACATATGACGTGACTGTGTTCTGAGTCTAGCCAACATATGACGTGACTGTGTTCTTCATCTAGCCAACATATGACCTGACTGTGTTCTTCATCTAGCCAACATATGACGTGACTGTGTTCTTCATCTAGCCAACATATGACGTGACTGTGTTCTGAGTCTAGTTATTATGAACAGGTTAAAAAAACAATTGTGTAAAGGATACCTTTTTAACGCCTATTTTGTATAGGCCAGTCGGCACTCGGTCGGTGTTGTGACCAGTATCAAACCAGTTATCTTTACTTCCCATGCCACTACCTATTACCTATTTAAGGCTGAGTCGACCTGGAAACCAATGTCATTTTTGAAAAAAAAAGTGCGGCTCTGTCAGGACTTGAACCCACGATCTTCCGATCCGCAGGCGAGCATTTAGCCGCTACACTACGGCGCCCTAATTCCCTCTTAAAAATAGTATCTTGATTTCCATCATATCATTATTTTCATCATTTCATCAGATGGAAAATGTGTGACAGATTAAAAGCAGAATAGGTCAAGCGAAAGCTGCATTTCAGAAAATGATTAACATCTTATGCAATAAATCGCTCTCATTTAATGTCAGAAAGAGGGTGCTAAAATGTTACACAGAACCTGTTCTGCTGTATGGCAGCGAATCTTAGAATGTCACTGAACAAATTATGAAGAATTTGGAAGCAACCGAGATGTTGTTTCTGAGACGAATGTTACGAAAACCTTGAACGGCCAGAGTAACTAACAACGATTGCTTGAAAGAAGCTAATGAAATTAGATCTCTATATACAACAATACGAAAGAGACAAACGCTGTTCTTTGGCCACATAAGGAGAAGAGAGTCATTGGAGAACATCGTGACAACTGGAAAGATCAGTGAGAAAAGGGGTAGAGGCAGACAAAGAGAGATGATTCTGGATGGGCTGAAACGATGGCATGGAGGGATATCTTCAAGAGAGCTGTTCCAGGCAACCAGGGATCGTGATCTGTGGAGACGCATGAGAGCCTACGCCAGTTGGCAGGGCACATGATGATGATGATTTTTATTTCCTTTTACCTTTGAATATAATGTTGACTTATTGGTCCAGCAGTTTCTTCTTGATGGACTCTGTAAGGGACATTCGTACAGGATGTTTTCTGCAGTATGCACTCATACACACGGCCCACGTGAGCACAACCATGAACTGCTCAGACGAAGCCTTACGTAGTTACTGTGGATGTGTGAGGGGGAGCTGAGTGGTGTCCGCCTCGAGTGCTGCAGGTCCCGGGCTCAAGCCCCGATGAAGGCTGGCATGTTTTCACGTGGTCATCTAGTATTTTCCCTTGTCTCTGGGTAGTAAGATCGGACCCCCGTGTGTTAACTTGCGCGCGTAAACAATCCCGCGCACGTAAACAATCCCTTGGCAGTTGGAAAAGAGTAGCCTAACGGCACTGCCCGGACAAAATTTGTAGTTTAAAAATCTACCCAAAGTATTTCAGGATCCTCGCCTGTGTACCGGAGTTCGTGAACTGAGCTGAGACTCTTCGGACTCAGACTTGAGTTAGAATTAGAACGGATCTCTTATGGGTTACACCCGCGTGCCACGGTGTTGATCCGTTGAATACACATACACATGAAACATATTATAGATGTTTGTTGTGCATTGGGTTCCGTACAGTGTAAGAACCTCCGATTCACTTGAAACATCTGTTGTGTTAAGCTAGTATTAACTAGAGTGGATGTCTCTAGTTATGCCAAAGCTTTATGGACTTCGCGATATAACAAGCCATAACTGGCGTCCTCCCGAATAGTTTTCGTGCACCAGCTATGGATATGTGATATTTTAACTGCTGGACTTCGTATGAAATTATCTGTGTTCTTCTGCTATGAATCCATTTTATTAATGTGTGTGTGTATGTTTTGGATTGTTGCAAAACGCTCGCCTTCTAATCCGAAGGTCGCGGGTTCAAATCTCCATGGAGATGTGATTTTTTAAAATATATATATGCCATTGATTGGATCCCAGGTCGATGAAGCCTCAATTGGGTACCAGGTAAAATCCTGGGAAGTAAAAGTGCCCGGGGTGATGTTGACCACATCATCCATTGGTCTGTAAGAATATGAGGTTATCCTAGTATGCCGGATGAGCCACTGGCATGTAAAATAACCTTTTATGGTTGTTACTAAAGTTAGTGCGATTTGGAAGTGTGAACCAAATGTTTTAATAGCTGCTCTTCAAACAGAGGAGCGGCTGACCGAACTGTTAGAACGCTGGTCGCTCAAACGGGAGACCCTGGTTCGAGTCCTCGGGAAGGCTGGGAATTTTTTTTTCTGTCGGGGGCATAATACAATTGTTTGTGGCGACAGCACTAGCCATGTGGCCGTAAATCCTAAGTCTCAAAGACCCCCTTGCCTACACCGCAAAAGTGGTATAATAAAGACAGTAATAGGCCCTTCAATGCTCTTTGGCGATTCATTATTAGCAGAAGTAATTTGTTGCTCTGACAGTTACCGGATGAATTACCAGTGCCTGTAACATTTACATAGGTCATTTATTTCCCCGTGTGGGTTCGTGGGTCGCGAGAGGGGAGGGACAGACAGGCGAGGAGGGGGGGGGGGTGGGTATTGGAATAGATCTACTGTTCTCAACAAGCATGTCATAAAGGCGGCTACTTCAGGATTTGCTAAACGTAGATGTTTTGGGCCAATAGACGCAGATAACACAGTGTGCCTGACGCCATGTTCAGAGCGAATGCACAAGAAGTAGTTTGTTGATTTCTGTCTCGCGCTTACAAAGGGAATTTGTTGGTGGACGTCTAGCGCTTACATAAGTTTGATGTCCATCTATTGCTTACATAGGTACTTTATTGGTGTCTGTCTAGCCCTTACATAAGGTTGGTGTTCATCTGTTGCTTACATAGGTACTTTATTGGTGTCTGTCTAGCATAAGGTTTGTGTCCATCTGTTGCTTACATATGTACGTTATTGGGATCTGTCTTTTACATGACTAATTTATTTTTGCCTGTTCAGCACTTACACAAGAAACTAGTTGATGCCTCTCTAGCTTTACACACGTAAATTGTTGGTGTTTGTCTAGCGCTTTTCATGTAGCAGAACGTCGCTCTCATAATAGTCTGCCGGAGCAGTTAATGCGGATGTCAGTATCTGTCTATAAAATCTACAGGAAATATAAAATTTAGAGTGAATATAAAATTTACAGGAAATATAAAATTTAGAGTGAATATAAAATCTGCAGGGAATATAAAATCTACAGCGAATATAAAATCTACAGCGAATATAAAATCTACAGGGAATATAAAATCTACAGGGAATATAAAATCTACAGGGAATATAAAATCTACAGGGAATATAAAATCTACAGGGAATATAAAATCTACAGCGAATATAAAATCTACAGGGAATATAAAATCTACAGCGAATATAAAATCTACAGGGAATATAAAATCTACAGGGAATATAAAATCTACAGGGAATATAAAATCTACAGCGAATATAAAATCTACAGGGAATATAAAATCTACAGCGAAAATAAAATCTACAGGGAATATAAAATCTACAGGGAATACAAAATTTACAGTGAATAAAAAATCTACAGGGAATATGAATCTACAGAGAATGTAATATATATATATATATATATATATATATATATATATATATATATATATATATATATATATATATATATATATATATATAATATATACAAAGACTACAAAGAATTTAAAATCTACAAGGAATATATTAGAGTGTCTGAAAATTTCCACATGGAATATCTATCTAGAAGTTTCGCACAAAATATGCAAGTATTACATACGGACATTGTTGGTGTCCGTTTAGCAGTTATGTAAGCTATTCACGAGTGTCGATCTCAACACTTCGAACAGAATGTAATCATTTTTATATCACAGTTGCTGATCTATTTCTGATCACATCAGCTGAGCATACGTTTATTGGTTGCTGGATATGTTGCTAAAAAATATGTTGATCATCATCACCTTGGGTGGGAAAAAAAAAGGGGGGGGGGGGTGGTCGGAATAGACCACTGCCTTCCTAACAAGCATGCTGTAAATGACAGTAAATTAGGGTTTTCCCCACTGAAGATGAACATCTGTTTGAGCGACGAGAAACCAACAGTCGGCAAGCAAGTATGTCACATATGTAAAACGGATGTGCGCGCAACAAGAACTTTTCGCCCGAGTTTACAGTCGCTGAGCGTTTAGAGGATCATTATTCACCATTTTTATTATTATAATCATCGCCATCATGTACTTGGAAAGGTCACAAGAGAGCTGGCAATCTAGTTGCCCCATTCTATTATATTAAGTGCAGTCTTTTGAGTATCAGGAATGGAATCAGTACATACAAATTTGCAGAATATCATGAGCCTCTCTTGGCAGTGGTGAAACCTCGCTAGCTTGGTTCCGCCACATGGTGAGACATGATTCGATTGCAAAAACTGTACTTCAAGGACCATTGGGGGTGGTCGAAGAAGAAGAGGAGGGCAGAGAAGAATCTGGAATGACAACATCCAGAAATAGATAGAACTAAGTTATCATACACTAATTCATCAAGCGGAAGACAGAGAAAGATGGCTGGTTGTGTGTGCGTGCGTGCGTGCGTGCGTGCTTGCTTGCTTTTATCGATACACCTCCACGACCCTAACGGGTCAAGAGTTGTGTTATATTATGTTAATGGAGTCAAGTCCAGCACCTTTAGACTTCTTCATCAACATTTTTTGTAGCGTTTCTCTAGGACGTCCTCGTTTCCTAAGTTCATTTGTTTCCTCTATCAGCGCCTGTATTTTGTTTTTTACTGCTAGCGTCTTCTCGGGATGTGCCCACTGTAGCACCACGTTTGTTTGTCTTACAGTTGAGTTGGTTCAAGAACCAACATCACAGCACTCGAGGCATTCCCACAAGCGCTCCGTCCCTATCTTCAGCAGCTAGCATATAGTTTCAGTAACAATGGTGCCAGTAGCATTCTAAATATAAGTCCGACTTGCCTTTCCTCTGAGCATCGAGCATCTGTCAGATCCCCTTATCATTCCCAGTTGCATCACTCTCACCAGACTGTGGTGATCTGTCTGCGTCTCCGAGTTGTACACGTTCTAAAACAAGACCCTAACCACGTCTGCCTTATCATCCATCAGAACTCCATCAGTTTGTTCAGAGCCAGCCAGTCCGTCCACCTGTTAATTTCCCAACACACCGGCGTTCCCCACAGAAATGATCTAGACAATTCTCCTCACCCGTGACCTCCGAAGCTAAGCTTGTCACTCTGCACGAAGCATGCCTGTCCTCACCTGTATAATGAGTTACAAGTGCATGACCAGTCGTAATTCTATGCCTTTGTAATCCGAATTGGAGACAGTGACCGCTGTTAGGCATCAGTCTTAGTTAACTCCCCCTGTTCCAAGCAGGCTGTTTTTATTCCATGTCTTTTTCTTGTTTCTGCCTTCATCTAGAAATGCACTATTGACATGTTCTGCTGTGTTTATGACTAAACTGCGATCTTTGCACTTCTCTGCCCAACGCAACTGATTTCACCAGACCGTTAATAATTTGCCCGTTACGACATATTTGCTAAGGGATAGCTGGTGTGTTCTTCTGTTCCCCCTTCCTCTTCCCCCCCCTCCCCCCCCCCCCCCGTTGAGTTGAGTTGAGTCAAGAATTGACATCAGCACTCGGGGCATTCCCATGCGTACTCCGTCCTCATCTTCAGCAGCCAGCACAGAGTTCCAATACTAATGGTACCGGTCACAATCTGGTTATATGTCCGTCTTGCTCTATTTCCCCCCCCCCCCCCCCCTCCCCCCCCCAATCCCCAGATGACCATTGGAACCCACACAGAACTCTCCCTAATAGAATTTGGCATTACGATTTGATATCCTCCTTCGCGGAAGCCGTGGTCACGAACTGGTATCATCCCTAATCGAAATAGTCCACTCAGGTTGCCTTCTTCGTTAATTAAACCCGGGATCACTAATTGATACAGTAGGCGGGGACAGTTGTGACAGAAAGATTTCCTCCATTGTAGTGACAACTGTGATCGGTTCTGATCCTTTATAATCTAGACATTGATAGCCTATATAGATCATCCGCTCATACGGATCAATCCGTGGATGCGACAGTAATGGCGCACCAAGAGACTAATGACACGTTAAAGGAATCACTTCTAGTTTGGGTTGGTTTAGTCTGTCATTGTTAGAACCTTTTTTGCTGCAGACCGGTTTATCATGAATCTCGCCGTGTTCGTGTTTTAAATTCTGGGTTGCCATATTGTTTTAAATCGCGTGTTATTATTTGTAATATTGAGTATGCTGTGAATTCTTCTGTAGCTTCTTCTTTCTCCTCCTCCTTATTCTCCTCTTCTTCCTCCTCCACTCGCTTCTCTCCACCTCCTCCATCACACCTCCCTTTTTCTATATGTAGGATTACCGTTGTGCTATTTGTTTATAGACTGGTCTTATTAATTCATCTTCATTAAGTTCCCTACTCATTTTTTGTGTTTTCTGCTTTTTTTTTTTTAAATTTAATTATTTGTCTTTACGGTCTGTAGTTTACTTTTTGTTTTTATTACTGCCTATTGACTCGCTTTTCCTCCGGCTGTGAACATTGCATAAGACCGGTTTTTAGACCTACCGTTTTTGTAAACACCATAACGGTTTTTAAAGAAAAGTAACGGACTGTATGGTTCTTGGAAGGAAAAGTATTGGACAGTATGTGTATTGTTCTTGGAAGGAGAAGTATTGGACAGTATGTGTATTGTTCTTGGAAGGAGAAGTATTGGACAGTATGTTTATGGTTCTTGAAAGGAAAAGTATTGGACAGTATGTATATGGTTCTTGGAAGGAAAAGTATTTAACAGTATGGTTCTTGAAAGGAAAACTATTGGACAATATGTGTATTGTTCTTGGAAGGAGAAGTATTGGACAGTATGTGTATTGTTCTTGGAAGGAAAAGTATTGGACAGTATGTGTATGGTTCTTGGAAGGAGAAGTATTGGACAGTATGTGTATTGTTCTTGGAAGGAAAAGTATTGGACAGTATGTGTATGGTTCTTGGAAGGAAAATTATTGGACAGTATGTGTATTGTTCTTGGAAGGAAAAGTATTGGACAGTATGTGTATTGTTCTTGGAAGGAAAAGTATTGGACAGTATGTGTATGGTTCTTGGAAGGAGAAGTATTAGACAGTATGTGTATTGTTCTTGGAAGGAAAAGTATTGGACAGTATGTGTATGGTTCTTGGAAGGAAAAGTATTGGACAGTATGTGTATGGTTCTTGGAAGGAGAAGTATTGGACAGTATGTGTATTGTTCTTGGAAGGAAAAGTATTGGACAGTATGTGTATGGTTCTTGGAAGGAAAAGTATTGGACAGTATGTGTATGGTTCTTGGAAGGAAAAGTATTGGACAGTATGTGTAAGGTTCTTGAAAGGAAAAGTATTGGACAGTATGTGTATGGTTCTTGGAAGGAAAAGTATTGAACAGTATGGTTCTTGAAAGAAAAAGTATTGGACAGTATGTGTATTGTTCTTGGAAGGAGAAGTATTGGACAGTATGTGTATGGTTCTTGGAAGGAAAAGTATTGGACAACATGTGTGTGGTTCTTGAAACGAAAAGTATTGGACAGTATGTGTATGGTTCTTGAAAGAAAACGAATTGGACAGTATGTGTATGGTTCTTGGAAGGAAAAGTATTGGACCGTATGTGTATGGTTCTTGAAAGGAAAAGTATTGTATAGTATGTGTATGGTTCTTGGAAGGGAAAGTATTGGACAGTATGTGTATGGTTCTTGGAAGGAAAAGTATTGGACAGTAGGTGTATGGTTCTTGAAAGGAAAAGTATTGTACAGTATGTGTATGGTTCTTGGAAGGAAAAGTGTTGGACAGTATGTGTATGGTTCTTGGAAGGAAAAGTATTGGACAGTATATGTATGGTTCTTAGAAGGAGAAGTATTGGACAGTATGGTTCTTGGAAGGAAAAGTGTTGGACAGTATGTGTATGGTTCTTGGAAGGAGAAGTATTAGACAGTATGTGTATTGTTCTTGGAAGGAAAAGTATTGGACAGTATGTGTATGGTTCTTGGAAGGAAAAGTATTGGACAGTATGTGTATGGTTCTTGGAAGGAGAAGTATTGGACAGTATGTGTATTGTTCTTGGAAGGAAAAGTATTGGACAGTATGTGTATGGTTCTTGGAAGGAAAAGTATTGGACAGTATGTGTATGGTTCTTGGAAGGAAAAGTATTGGACAGTATGTGTATGGTTCTTGAAAGGAAAAGTATTGGACAGTATGTGTAAGGTTCTTGAAAGGAAAAGTATTGGACAGTATGTGTATGGTTCTTGGAAGGAAAAGTATTGAACAGTATGGTTCTTGAAAGAAAAAGTATTGGACAGTATGTGTATTGTTCTTGGAAGGAGAAGTATTGGACAGTATGTGTATGGTTCTTGGAAGGAAAAGTATTGGACAACATGTGTGTGGTTCTTGAAACGAAAAGTATTGGACAGTATGTGTATGGTTCTTGAAAGAAAACGAATTGGACAGTATGTGTATGGTTCTTGGAAGGAAAAGTATTGGATAGTATGTGTATGGTTCTTGGAAGGAAAAGTATTGGACAGTGTGTGTATGGTTCTTGAAGGGAAAAGTATTGGACAGTATGTGTATGGTTCTTGAAAGGAAAAGTATTGGACAGTATGTGTATGGTTCTTGAAAGGAAAAGTATTGGACAGTATGTGTATGGTTTTTGGAAGGAGAAGTATTGGACAGTATGGTTCTTGGAAGGAAAAGTATTGGACAGTTTGTGTATGGTTCTTGAAAGGAAAAGTATTGGACAGTATGTGTATGGTTCTTGAAAGGAAAAGTATTGGACAGTACGGTTCTTGGAAGGAATAGTATTGGACAGTATGGTTCTTGGAAGAAAAAAATATTGGACAGCATGGTTCTTGGAAGGAAAAATATTGGACAGTATCGTTTTTGGAAAGAAACATATGGGACAGTATGGTTCTTGAAAGAAAAAGTTATGGACATATGGTTCTTGGAAGGAAAAAGTATTGGACTGTATTGTTCTTGAAAGGCAAATATTGGACAAAGTATGGTTCTTTGTAGGAAAAGTATGGGACAGCATGATTCCTGGAAGGAAAAGTATTCGACCGTAAGGTGCTTAGAAAGAAACTCAAGGACCAATCATAACACGTATATATGGACGTACCATAGTAAGGTCACCCCGACATAACAGTTAGCGTTATCAGGAAACGATATCAAACGAAACGAAACGTAGAACTAGCCAGCTCTTCATTATCACAAACACAAACAACAAGTGAACATTGCGGCTAGAGAGTCTTCATCAACACTACAATAATAGATGGTGCCACCACTGAGATTTACTGTTTAAAAAGTAAAGGACTCTTTTCCACTCATTTAGACTATTGGGCATATAGGGCTAGATTTATAATTTGTAAGCAAATCGACGCTTGGTGGATGATGTGTTCAGCATCACACTGACCGTCTTTACTTTCCAGGATTGCACATGGTACCCACTCAAGGCTGGGTCGATCTGGGAGCCAAGCTCATTTATGAAAAAAGTCCGGCTGCGTCAGGACCCGAACCTCCGACCTTCTGATTCGCAGGCTAGCATCTAGCCGCCACACCATGGCAACTCCAGAGATCACTAGTACTGAATGTAGAAGGTTAGCGAGGCTAGAAAGTAGCCAGGGGACCAAGTGCTTTCTGGCGTGCCGTGGTTAGTGACATTTGGAACAGGATATGCAGGTGTAAGACAAAACGATCAAGCTGATAGGCTTACATACGTGCCTACTGTTTAAAGAGGACATGTAGTGTAACTGGCTAGTTTTCTGAAAACTCCACAAGTAGTAAGACGATTACGCGATCCAAGCGATGACTGTGAACCTGCAATCATGACCAGGCTGTACGAAGTCAGTGTATGTTGTCCATCAAGATGATGATGACCTCTCTTTTTCATTAAGTATGAGTACGAAGATGACTGATGAGGTCGATGCTGGTCCGAAAAGTTCTTGGACAGTGAGGACAGGGAATGAGCGTTGTGCCAAGGAGGGGATCTCCTGCTGTCTCCTTTCTGTCCATCCTTTTCTTAGTAAGTCTTGCTGTTCTGTTTGCTTCACATGTAGCCGCGCCCTTGTGTAGAGCTGCACGCCATGCATTTCGGTCTTCATAGGCAGCCTCCCAAGTGGTGTCATTCACCCCAAATGCTTTGTGTGAAGACACGAAGTCAGTACAATAAGAATAACTCCACAAGGGAGCATGCCCAACAGGGGTCCACCGGTCATCAGTAGAGATCGTTCGTCGACAGTTGTTTCGGCCCATGGCTTCCCTAAACGGTCTCGGAAGGTGTGCCGATCTTTCCCTGCTGCACTTATCGGTCAGATGTGAAATTAGCCATGAACGCTCTTCAGAGTCGCAAACGAGAATATAGTAAACTAATGCAGATCTGGTGGCATCAGCACTAACTAGGCTGAGGGATATAGCGAGGAAGAGATCGGAGCGTAAATGGACCCTGGGCTGACAAGCTAGTCGGTTCTTTATTTTTAGGCGACCACAAACAAGGGAAATCCACAGGACACGGGACAGTCTAATATTTTAGGGAGTGGTAGATTGAGCGTATAGTTTTGTAAATTGGCATGTTATTTGCTGTGCAGTTTTGTGCTATGCAGTTTTAAGTTTTGTGTGTGTGTGTGTGTTGTGTGGGTGGGTGGGTGGGTGGGTTTTGGGTGGGTGGGGAGAGAGAGAGAGAGAGAGAGAGAGAGAGAGAGAGAGAGAGAGAGAGAGAGAGAGAGACTCTGTGTGCAATCGGTAGGATTGCTGGGAAAGAAGATGCAGTTGTGCAGTTTTTGTATGTGATTTTTATGTGCAGTCGACAGGAGGCCTTGCCAGTTGTGGGGTACTTTCAGGTGGCTCTCAAAAAGGCCAATCATTCTAGATGTATACTGCTGAGTTCACGAATTGATAGTAAGAACAATTTTACACGTCAGATTCAGTGTATCTTTGTAAGAATAGAGACAAGATACTTATAACGTTCTCAGACTTCAAGTACGACATGGTCATTGCGTATATACAGCCGTGGGACTTAGGCTGCATGCAGTCGTGGGACACAGGCTGCACTCTCTCGTGGGACGTAGGTGGCTTGTGGTTAGGGCCAGTTCTAGATGCTTGAGAATCGTTAAAAGCACTCACAGTCCGAACAGTTTTACACGTTAGTAGATCTGTAGAGATGTTGGAATGGGGCAGCAAGAACGGCGGCAGCAGAGACGACAAACTATTGTTCTGGTGAGTCAAAATGCCAGGATGTTGCAGGAAAGCAATGCTGCTCTTCTTACCATGAACCGATGCTGCTAATTCAATGAAATTCGCGGCGAACGCTGGAAATACACATTTAAGACGCAGACGCCGGAAGAAACGCGCGAAAACGTTCGCCTTGGAAAAAACGCGCGACGTCATTTGTGGTCGCCTGAAAATAAACAACCAGCCAGTTTCCTCATTGAACCCGTGTGTCACCACACTTCTGCTAAAATAAGATCAACGGGAAAATCTAGCGAATCGGTTTGCGTTGTTATCACTCGGTTATCCGGAAGTTAAAATTTTAATGTTTCTAATTTTAGCTTCGATAGAAATTCCTAAATAGAAAGATAAAAGGGATGAAACTTCCTCTTAGATGTTCATGTTCTTTTGGCTCATTGTCTGTCAGCTGATTGGTCACAGTTCTGGTTTTTAGGAGATTCCCTTCCAATTCTGGCTTTGTACGGGTGTAACTAAATATATAACCTTTATTGACTTTGTTCAAATGACAGGTGGCCCTCATTGTGTCTGGTGTTCATGAAGCTGCTAGTTTTAAATGCATCTGGGAGTTCACGAAGCTAGCTGGACCGTGTGATTTCTAAGTAGAATTTATGTTTTAGTAGGTAATTATTGAACAGTAAACTTTACCCTTACAATACCAGGAAACTGACAATAATCATTTGATATTCTCCCCGTGTCGGCTCTGTGGCTAAGTCGATGCGAACGCTTCGTAATGCCGGGTTGCCGGGTTCGATCCCAGCTGCGGGCCATGCGCCTTACTATTACCCCTTACTGTTACCCTTTACTGTTACCCCTTACAGTTAACCCTCACTGTTAACCCTTACTGTTACCCCTTACAGTTACCCCTTACTATTACCCCTTACTTTTACCCCTTACTGTTACCCCTTACTATTACCCCTTACTGTTACCCTTTACTGTTACCCCTTACTGTTACCCCTTACTATTACCCCTTACTGTTACCCTTTACTGTTACCCCTTACAGTTAACCCTTACTGTCAACCCTTAATGTTATCCCTTACTGTTACCCCTTACTATTACCCCTTACTGTTACCCCTTACTATTACCCCTTACTGTTACCCTTTACTATTACCCCTTACAGTTAACCCTTACTGTTAAACCTTACTGTTACCCCTTACAGTTACCCCTTACTGTTATCCTTTACTGTTACCCCTTAATGTTAACCTTTACTGTTACCCTTTACTGTTACCCCTTACAGTTACCCCTTACTGTTATCCCTTACTGTTACCCCTTACTATTACCCCTTACTGTTACCACTTACTGTCACCCCTTACTGTTACCCCTTACTATTACCCTTTACTATTACCTTTACTGTTACCCCTTACTGTTACCCCTTACATTTACCCTTTACTGTTAACCCTTACTGTTACCACTTACTGTTTCCCTTAATGTAACCCATTACTGTTAACCCTTACTGTTACCCCTTACTGTTAACCCTTACTGTTACCCCTTACTGGTACCCCTTACTGTTAGCCCTTGTACCAGTGGGCTGTATTTAACAATTCTCTAAATGAAATAAACTGTTGCTATCTACTACAGAATGTGTTGTGTGTGTGTGTGTGTGTGTATATATATATATATATATATATATATATATATATATATATATATATATATACATATTATACATATATATATAATAAACAGACATATATTGTAACAATCGGCACTCACAGAAAGAAGTAGAAAGACAGACAACATAAAAGTCGAAAGCTGTAGTTACCGTAACGGGAATCTAACCTGTCACCTTCAAATAGCGTGTGTGCCTCGCTATAGAAACAGTGCCCACAATGTTTAGGATGTATGTAGCTGAATTAAGAACTGCCCTGTACCGAAATAGTTCAGCGATGGGTTGTTGCGTATCCTTTACAGGACGTTGCAGAACCAACCCCAGCATTTTATGACTGTTGTTGTTTTTTAGCCAGGTTTACGTCCAGTAGTTTGCCATTGCTCTCTGGACGGTCGGCTTCTCGATACCACTGTCGGAACCAACGCAAGGCTCAAAGTCCGCGGCTGGGATCGAACCCGGCAGCCCGGCATTGCGAAGCGCGTTCGCAACACCTAAGCCACAGAGGCCACACGATGGGTATCAAGTAAAAAAAGAGTTTAAGTCGAGTGGATCGACTTCATTGACTCGATTTTATTCCATAGGGCTCGGTCTCTCTCCGCAAAGATCCCCGGAGATCTCCTTCAAAACTGCACCCGTGAACTCAAGGGTACAGTCGTAACACGAACCCACGACTTTCAGAACGCGAGGCAAACTGCTTGACCATTTGGCCCGGGAGACCACGCTAGAAAGTAAAGTGGGAGCTACGATAACTTGGGTAGTTAGAAGCTCAGCACCAATTCGGCAATGTTTTAATCACATAAGGTCACCACCAGTATTGCGACGACAGGCCATGCGCCATTTTCTGAATCTACACATCACAACACCACGTTGGTCACAGTCGAAAGACATTTCAAATGCAATATGCAGCTCAGGGTGTCGCAGCATACACTCAATTCAGTATCTGGGTGACGAAACTATATCCTTTCAGTCTACAAATGGAGCAAAAATGCAACGGCCACCGTCTGGCAGAAGCAACAAATTTGACACGACTCAAAACAGCGACCGTGCATTTTGATCGTAAGCTCCTTTCAGCAGAAATCTACAAATAGCTGCTCAGAAGCAGAAACCAACAAATAGCCACCCTGAAGCAGAAACCAACAAATAGCCAATCAGAAGCAGAAACCAACGAATAGCCACTCTGAAGCAGAAACCAACAAATAGCTAATCAGAAGCAGAAACCAACAAATAGCCAATCAGAAGTAGAAACCAACGAATAGCCACTCTGAAGCAGAAACCAACAAATAGCCAATCAGAAGTAGAAACCAACGAATAGCCACTCTGAAGCAGAAACCAACAAATAGCCAATCAGAAGCAGAAACCAACAAATAGCCACTCTGAAGCAGAAACCAACAAATAGCCACCCAGAAGCAGAAACCAACAAATAGCTAATCAGAAGCAGAAACCAACAAATAGCTAATCAGAAGCAGAAACCAACAAATAGCTAATCAGAAGCAGAAACCAACAAATAGCTAATCAGAAGCAGAAACCAACAAATAGCCAATCAGAAGTAGAAACCAACGAATAGCCACTCTGAAGCAGAAACCTACAAATAGCCAATCAGAAGCAGAAACCAACAAATAGCCAATCATAAGCAGAAACTAACAAATAACCAATCAGAAGCAGAAACCAAAAAATAGCTACTCTGAAGCAGAAACCAACATATAGCCAATCAGAAGCAGAAACCAACAAATAGCCAATCAGAAGCACAAAACCAACAAATAGCCAATCAGAAGCAGAAATCAACAAATAGCCAATCAGAAGCAGAAATCAACAAATAGCCAATCAGAAGCAGAAATCAACAAATAGCCAATCAGAAGCAGAAATCAACAAATAGCCAATCAGAAGCAGAAACCAACAAATAGCCAATCAGAAGCACAAAACCAACAAATAGCCAATCAGAAGCACAAAACCAACAAATAGCTACAGAAGCAGATACAATGATATCAGAGTGCATCGATTGGTTTAAGATGTTGATAGGCAAGAGGATGCAAATGCAACACAGATCTTACTTCTGTGTAAGATACGGAGCATCGCCGCGCAGAAAGCTGGAGCCCCAAAGACCCATAAGGAGATGACATATTATTTTAAAGTAATGTAGATTTATAGTACGTACAATACATTTCTTTACAATACTACAGTTATATTGAACTGTACAAGGTCAAATTCGTCAAGAGATGCAATTTTTCGTTATTTGAAGCCCCACCCTGGCTTTTACCGGAGCCCTGAATATAGCCGGGGAATAGATATGGCCTAACGGCTGAACGGGGTTTATGGGACCTCTCCACTCGCCACGGGTAATCCTCATCCGCATGTCTCTTTCTTCTTCTCTCCCTCTGTGTGTGTGTGTGAGAGAGGGAGATAGATAGATAGATAGATAGATAGATAGATAGATAGATAGATAGATAGATAGATAGATAGATAGATAGAGAGAGAGAGAGAGAGAGAGAGAGAGAGAGAGAGAGAGAGAGATAGAGAGAGAGAGAGAGAAATAGATTACCTCTGTCGCAATACTTCTGCAGCATCCGTTGTTCTAGATTTTTCTGCTTGTTAGTAATCTTTCTCTCCCACCCTTCCCCCTTTTGCCCATACTGTCACCCCCCCCCCCCTCCTCAACCCCCACCCCCACCATTTCTCTCAAATATGTATTCAGGCTTCTTGATTCGCATTTACTAGGAAGGCTAACCCGGGCACCACATGCCTGAAAAGGTCGGATATGTCGGCCAAAAGGCGCAAAAATCGCTTCTATGCTGTAAACGGTCACAACGCAATTATCTCCTGGAAGAAACGAAAAAGATTCCCATATACAGTTCTATGGCAAGTAGATAACAAGCTCGTATCGTGGCCTCCCTGGATAAGGATATGTTACACAGGGCACCTATCGTCGTGTCATCTAATGAATATAGACAGCTTGTAACTGGAAAGATAACCGCTGTCTCCGGTGACTCAGCCAGCTGTGCCTTCATTGGCCAGCATCCAACTTGCTGTTGGGCATCTCTGTATACGGTACAAGCGGTGTAGTGGTTCGATTCTCACCTGCCGGTCCAGATGTCTTCAGTTCAAATTTGCACTGAGCGGATTTAACAGACATTGACTCCCAGGTCGACTCAGCCTATAATGGGTGTCTTAAAATGTCATGGGAAGTAAAAGCGACTGGCGGTGTGTTGATCACATCAGCCACCAAGTGCTGATTGGTCAACAGAAATATTAGTCTACAAGGGAAATGAAGGGTTTATTTACTTACAGAATGCGGCGACTCGTGTTGTTTGCTTTAGCCAGCATTCATAATGGAGAGTTGTTGGAGCACCGAATTATTGGATGACATGAGTATTTCATTGGTTAGCCTGCACCAAGGGTCGGGTCTGTGGGGGCATCTCCGTAAGTCAGTAAAGGACCCTTTTCCACGCCTTCAGGTATATTGGGCATGTAGGGCTAGACCTATTTTATAGGGCACTTGGTGGGGTCAGCATCAAGCCTGCCGCCTTTACTTCACACACATTTTTTTGCGTGTCAGTATTTGATGGTTTGTGTATGTGTGTTTTCGCGTTAGGATCAGGTATATGCTAGCATCTCATTATTCGCTGGCTTCTCTCTCTCTCTCTCTCTCTCTCTCTCTCTCTCTCACTCGTGTTAAGATAAGGTAAATTGGGGCATCTCATTATTCGCTGACTTGTGTTTGTCTCTCTCTCTCTCTCTCTCTCTCTCTCTCTCTCTCTTCGTGTTAAGATAAGGTAAATTGGGGCATCTCATTATTCGCTGGCTTCTTTCTCTCTATTTCTCTCTCTCTCTCTCTCTCTCTCTCTTTCTCTCTTGCTCTCTCTCTCTCTCTCTCTCTCTCTCTCTCTCTCTCTCTCTCTCTCTCTCTCTCTCTCTCTTCGTGTTAAGATAAGGTAAATTGGGGCATCTCATTATTCGCTGGCTTCCTTCTCTCTCTTTCTCTCTCTCTCTCTCTCTCTTTCTCTCTTGCTCTCTCTCTCTCTCTCTCTCTCTCTCTCTCTTCGTGTTAAGATCAGGTAAATTGGGGCATCTCATTATTTGCTGGCTTGTGTTTGTGTGTGTGTGTGTCTCTCTCTCTCTCTCTTCGTGTTAGGATCAGGTATATGGGGGCATCTCAGTATTCTCTGGCTTCTCTCTCTCTCTCTCTCTCTCTCTCTCTCTCTCTCTCTCTCTGTGTTAGGATCAGGTATATTGGGGCATCTCAGTAATCGCTGGCTTGTCTCTCTCTCTCTTTCTCTGTGTGTGTGTGTGTGTGTGTTAGGATCAGGTATATTGGGGCATCTCAGTAATCGCTGGCTTCTCTCTCTCTCTCTCTCTCTCTCTCTCTCTCTCTGTGTGTGTGTGTGTTTAGGATCAGGTATATTGGGGCATCTCAGTAATCGCTGGCTTGTCTCTCTCTCTCTCTCTTTCTCTGTGTGTGTGTGTGTGTTAGGATCAGGTATATTGGGGCATCTCAGTATTCGCTGGCTTGTCTCTCTCTCTCTCTCTCTCTCTCTCTCTCTCTCTCTCTCTCTTTCTCTCTCTCTCTCTGTGTGTGTGTTAGGATCAGGTATATGGGGGCATCTCATTATTCGCTGGCTTGTCTCTCTCTCTCTCTCTCTCTCTCTCTCTCTCTCTCTCTGTGTGTGTGTGTTAGGATCAGGTATATGGGGGCATCTCAGCATTCGCTGGCTTGTCTCTCTCTCTCTCTCTCTCTCTCTCTCTCTCTCTATCTCTCTCTCTCTCTCTGTGTTAGGATCAGGTATATTGTTGCATCTCAGTATTCGCTGGCTTGTGTGTGTGTATATATCTCTCTCTCTCTCTATCTCTCTCTCTCTTTCTCTCTCTCTCTCTCTCTCTCTCTCTGTGTGTGTTAGGATCAGGTATATTGGGGCATCTCAGTATTCGCTGGCTTGTCTCTCTCTCTCTCTCTCTCTCTCTCTCTCTCTCTCTCTCTCTCTGTGTGTGTTAGGATCAGGTATATTGGGGCATCTCAGTATTCGCTGGCTTGTGTGTGTGTATCTCTCTCTCTCTCTCTCTTTCTCTCTCTCTCTCTCTCTGTGTTAGGATCAGGTATATTGGGGCATCTCTGTATTCTCTGGCTTGTCTCTCTCTCTCTCTCACTCTCTTTCTTGCTCTCTCTCTCTCTCTCTCTCTCTCTCTCTCTCTCTCTCTGTGTGTTAGGATCAGGTATATTGGGGCATCTCAGTATTCGCTGGCTTGTGTGTGTGTATCTCTCTCTCTCTATCTCTCTCTCTCTCTTTCTCTCTCTCTCTCTCTGTGTTAGGATCAGGTATATTGGGGCATCTCTGTATTCTCTGGCTTCTCTCTCTCTCTCTCTCTCTCTCTCTCTCTCTCTCTCTCTCTCTCTCTCTCTCTGTGTTAGGATCAGGTATATTGGGGCATCTCAGTATTCGCTGGCTTGTCTCTCTCTCTCTCTCTCTCTCTCTCTCTCTCTCTCTCTCTCTCTCTCTCTGTTAGGATCAGGTATATTGGGGCATCTCAGTATTCACTGGGTTGTTTGTTTGTCTTCCGGTAGCTAGCATCTGGAGTTTAGACAACGGAGCATTGTGTTGGTCACTAGGAGATCGGAATACTGTATGTTTAACGACTGTGTGGGTCACTAGGAGTTCGGAATTGTGTTATCAGTTCCGTTGAAATCAACAAAAAGGCGACGAGTTGTTTCGTACTGAGTTAAGCTCAGCCAGATCAGTGTGTGAACTACGTTAATTAGCACAGGTTTCCTAGATCGCCAGCGAGTTAATACAGTGTCTGCCTGGCATTGAAAAACTGAACAAAGGGAGCAGAACAATTAGGTGTTTACTGTAAAAGAGTTGAAGTTGTGTGACGACAAGGATATTCTAGTTATAACACCCAGCCTGACACACGCTTAGTCGGCCCTTACACTTGGTGACGTGTCGCCCGAATGAGGCGTTCATGTCTCGCTGGAATACTCTGGCTGATTGCGACCTTGAGTGAGTGCTCCGGAACCGACATCCAAGGTGAGTGGGATTTCTTCCTCTTTTTCTTCGCTTTTTGTTTTTCTTCCTGCTCCTCCTCTTCCTCTTCCTGCTCCTCTTCCTCTTCTTCTTCTTCTACTTCTACTTCAACAAGCGGGCTATGAAACCTGTGTATGTCGTAAAAGTTGAAATCGGAAATGTTGAACCGAAACAACAACTGTCCGCGACTATTCCCTCGATTTTTCGTCTCTCCCTGAAAGATAAAGTGTTTTCAGGGACCGAGTATAAGACTGGACTGCTCAGTTGGTGAAAGTTTGTTCGCTCGTTAATTCTCTCTCTCTCTGTCTCTTTTTCATACTCTCTCTCTCTCTCTCTCTGTCTCTCGCTCTCTCTCAGTCTCTCTCATACTCTCTCAGTCTCTTTCTCTCTCGCTCTCTCTGTCTTTCTCATACACTCTCTCAGTCTTTCTCATACTCTCTCTCAGTCTATTTCTCTCTCACTCACTCACTCGCTGGCTCAGTTCTATTCAGTTATTTATGTCAGTTGTTTTTATCTCTGTTTCAAGTTTTCTGTGTCTGTCTGCCATTATTTCCATCCATTTAACCAACTCACCCTCCCACCTTCCTCTTTATCTATATACATGTCTGTGTAGATGGCCGATTGTCTGTCTGGGTGTCTACATGTCCGACTGTGCATCCATCCATCAAAGAAACACCTACCCTCTAACCATTTTCTTGGGAGTCGTCGTGGTGTAGCGGCTGGAAGCTTGCCCGTGGATCGGAAGGACCTGGGTTCGAAAACGACTGGCTTCCAGGTCGACCCAGCTTTGAGTTGGTACCAGGTGCAGTCCTTGAAAATAAAGGCGGCCGGTGTGATGCTGTACCTCATCACCCACCAAAAGGCAACTGGTTTATAAAAATATAGATCTAGCCCTATGTGCCCCATATCCCTGAAGGCGTGGGCAGGCTTTTTTAAACCATTTTCTCTGCTGGTCTTTCTGCTTGTGTGTCTCAGCTTCTTTAAATATCAGTCACACGTGGTTTTTCTTGCTTCACTAGTTAACTGTTTTCTTGTGTTTCTCTCTCCCTCCTCTCTCTCTCTCTCTCTCTCTCTCTCTCTCTCTCTCTCTCTCTCTCTCGTCCATGTATGAGTATGTATATGTATGAACGTGTGTTTATGCATGTATGGACAAGTTTCTACACTTTCGCTCGCATTAAGCCTAAATGGCTAAACCTTTATTTTATAAACCAGTCGGGCGATGTGGTGTGTTTGCATGTATATATGTTTATTTTAATGTACGTATTTACCGTCCGTGCTGTTGTATTTTTACCACATACACACACTATGTATTATGCTGTATGAACATAACAATGCATGCAGATAAACATACAAATGGTTTGTGAAAGATGAGTGTCTGTAATGGCCGAATCTGCACTCCCAATTTGTGACCCTTGAAAAATAAAGTTTCTTTCGCTCTCTCTCTCTCTCTCTCTCTCTCTCTCTCTCTCTCTCTCTCTCTCTCTCTCTATTATACCTTGTCGTCCCCATGTGGGGTGCAATTTTTAGTTATTTTGAAGCTCCACCCTGGCTTTTGCCAGGGGCCCTTAATATAGACCAGCGTTAAATATGGCCTACCGTCTGAACGGTGTTTCTGGGACCTCTCCACGCGCGATCCTCAACCGCATAGTGGCACTTTGTGTCACCGGGTGTTTATCGCTTGTGTGATGTCCTGGTGGGTTACAACTTACCTTCTCTCTCTCTCTCTCTCTCTCTCTCTCTCTCTCTCTCTCTCTCTCTCTCTGCCTCTCACTCGTTAGTTTGTAGCGTATCCTTTACAGGGCATTGTAGAACTAACTCCATTATTTTTTTTTAGCTGTTGTGATCTTTGTAGGAACATGTTTCGCCCACAAGTCTGTCCTTGCCTGTTGAACGGTTGTTTTTTGATACCACTGTCGAAACCTGCGAAAGAGGTTCTGCCACTCTCTTGTTCTCTGTTTCTCTCCAGTATTGTATTTCACTAGTTCTCTGTTTCTCTCTAGCATTGTATTTCACTAGTTCTCTGTTTCTCTCCAGTATTGTATTTCACTAGTTCTCTGTTTCTCTCTAGTATTGTATTTCACTAGTTCTCTGTTTCTCTCTAGTATTGTATTTCACTAGTTCTCTGTTTCTCTCTAGTATTGTATTTCACTAGTTCTCTGTTTCTCTCTAGTATTGTATTTCACTAGTTCTCTGTTTCTCTCTCGCATTGTATTTCACTAGTTCTCTGTTTCTCTCTAGTATTGTATTTCACTAGTTCTCTGTTTCTCTGTAGTATTGTATTTCACTAGTTCTCTGTTTCTCTCTAGAATTGTATTTCACTAGTTCTCTGTTTCTCTCTAGTATTGTATTTCACTAGTATTGTATTTCACTAGTTCTCTGTTTCTCTCTAGCATTGTATTTCACTAGTTCTCTGTTTCTCTCTAGCATTGTATTTCACTAGTTCTCTGTTTCTCTCTAGTATTGTATTTCACTAGTTCTCTGTTTCTCTCTAGTATTGTATTTCACTAGTTCTCTGTTTCTCTCTAGTATTGTATTTCACTAGTTCTCTGTTTCTCTGTAGTATTGTATTTCACTAGTTCTCTGTTTCTCTCTAGCATTGTATTTCACTAGTTCTCTGTTTCTCTCCAGTATTGTATTTCACTAGTTCTCTGTTTCTCTCTAGTATTGTATTTCACTAGTTCTCTGTTTCTCTCTAGTATTGTATTTCACTAGTTCTCTGTTTCTCTCTAGTATTGTATTTCACTAGTTCTCTGTTTCTCTCTAGTATTGTATTTCACTAGTTCTCTGTTTTCTCTCTAGTATTGTATTTCACTAGTTCTCTGTTTCTCTCTAGCATTGTATTTCACTAGTTCTCTGTTTCTCTCTAGTATTGTATTTCACTAGTTCTCTGTTTCTCTCTAGTATTGTATTTCACTAGTTCTCTGTTTTCTCTCTAGTATTGTATTTCACTAGTTCTCTGTTTCTCTCTAGTATTGTATTTCACTAGTATTGTATTTCACTAGTTCTCTGTTTCTCTCTAGCATTGTAT
>CAJHNH020007334.1:660000-790000 GCA_905116865.2 Candidula unifasciata
ATCCTTACAGGAAGCACTGGGTTTTGATTGATGGGTCTGTTTTCAAGGGCTAGCGAACTGAGCCTGTAGTCTAGACCTCTTCATTGATTATCTTCACACTAAAAGCATATGTGGTCCACTGGGTAGACTAGACTGTTGGTCGATCATTGATTATCTTCACACTAAAAGCATATGTGGTCCACTGGGTAGACTAGACTGTTGGTCGATCATTGATTATCTTCTCACTAAAAGCATATGTGGTCCACTGGGTAGACTAGACTGTTGGTCGATCATTGATTATCTTCTCACTAAAAGCATATGTGGTCCAATGGGTAGACTAGACTGTTGGTCGATCATTGATTATCTTCACACTAAAAGCATATGTGGTCCAATGGGTAGACTAGACTGTTGGTCGATCATTGATTATCTTCACACTAAAAGCATATGTGGTCCAATGGGTAGACTAGACTGTTGGTCGATCTTTGATTATCTTCACACTAAAAGCATATGTGGTCCAATGGGTAGACTAGACTGTTGGTCGATCATTGATTATCTTCACACTAAAAGCATATGTGGTCCAATGGGTAGACTAGACTGTTGGTCGATCACATAGAACTGTCCCATCTTCTTCTTCTTTCGTCGTTTCGCTGATACCCGGTTGTAGCCCAGTGTCGTGGTTTTCTGTATTTGTCTTGCGCTTCTCGGGTGGCTTCGGTGATGGATTTGTTCATCTTTTTGCAGATTTCAGCGACACTATTTATCCATCTCTTTCTTGGTCTTCCTTTCGCCTTTCTCCCAGATGTTCTGCAGTAAAAAGTCATATGCAGTTTGGTCTTGTTGCATTCTCACTAGATGGCGGAACCATTTCATTCCTTGTTTGTCAGTATAACCCAGACATGGTCTTATTCCAACTTCTGTGTAATGCTGGTATACGTAACCGTGTGCCTTCTTGTGTTGTTAGTGACCTTACGGAGACAGCGCCTTTCACATGTAGTTATTGTATATTCTAGTGCCCTATTCATTGTAACTGTTTGGCACTGATAGCATAAGGTAGGGATGAAGATGCTGTTAATCCTTTGCTGTTTTGCTGGAAGGGAGACATGTGGATGTCTGAGTAGTGGAGCTAACTGGTAGGTGTCAGCATGTGCCCCGTCAACCAGTCTTCATTTGTCTACTGTAAATTCATGGCCTGAGTTCGTTTCACGGCGGCGTCGTTGAGTTCACAAGTGCAATTCAAATGGATCTCCTGTGGATCGTCGCCGGAACTACAGAGATCGTGCTCTGTGCGACACTCGCGGCAGTCAGCTAGCAATTCTGCGGAGAGCCAGGTGCAAGTCAATCCTCTCAAATTTTAACATACATCCCAAGCCTACAGAAGACTTGGGTTAAACTTCTCGGGAATGTGATGGAAGTTTCGGCAGAAGTAGAACATCCTAATTTGCGCATTTAATGACAACTGTTGTAGCTACGTAGTGCTAGATCCTCAGGTTCAAAACATTGTTTTCTACTTATCATCATCATCAGTTTCCACTTCTGCCGTTAATACTTGTGGGGAGGAACAGTTTGCGATCCATTGCTTGATGGACAGAAATGGCTGCTGTCATTCCGTGTCGATGTAGAAGCTCTTTAATGTCATCAATCCATATTCTCTAATTGTCTTGTCTGTCGCCACATTCTCTCCGTTTCTGTCTTCATCATATTCGTCTTCCTCCTTTGATGCTTAATTCTAATTGTCTTGTCAATCGCCACATTCTCTCCGTTTCTGTCTTCATCATATTCATCTTCCTCCTTCGATGCTAATTCTAATTGTCTTCTCAACCACCTTCTCCATCTTCCATATCCTCATCCTCCTTCTGTCTACCTTCCTCATTCTCTTGATCGTTCATCATAAGAGAACATGACATGATTTGAAGTATTCAAATGATAATAGTGGTTGACTTACATTGTGTATTTCCCCTAGGTTTAGTAAACTATATTAGTAGTATTTCCCCTAGGTTTAGTAAACTATATTAGTAGTATTTCCCCTAGGTTTAGTAAACTATCTGTATAGTAGTAGTAGTATTATTATTTAGATATGTAGATATAATCAGAGCAAACTTCACCATTTGTAATTAAAACTTAGATGTTGTGCTAATGTTAACTTTTATTATCTACAAAATGTTGTAACAAAAAAATAGTGTACAAGAGACGAGGCCTTAATGAATGTAAGACGGGCCTGCGTGCCCAGTTCTTAACCCTTTGAAAAAAAAGTTTGTTTCTTTGCTTTTGTTTTACACTTACTAAGTGGCATTCATAATCAGTTGTTATCTTCAAATTGACCACCCACATATTGGCAGCCGCAGTAGCCATTTGACTATCGGTCCGAAAGTCATGGGTTCGAATCCACACATTCTCAGAATTGATCTTGGTTTGTTGTTTGACCTAGTTTAAAATGGGTATAAAGAAATGTCCTGGGAAGAAAAGCTGACCTGCCTTATGTTGTCCACATCACTGACCGAGGGCTGTTTCGTCGTCATCATCATCCCATAACACTACGTGTCGTTGGGTCACCAGTTTCTGTTGACTGTTTGATCAGCTCTCTCCCCCTTTGGTGGTCAGTTGCGATGGACTTTATGGTTGCATGCCTGAGGCCTGTCCAGTCAGTCAGGTTCTGTAACCAGGTCTTTCTTGGTCTGCCTCTTCTGCTCTTTCCCTCTACTGAGCCCTGCAGTATTGTTTCTGAGAGGCCGTTAGATCTTATTACATGTCCATACCATTGCATTTTTCGCATGAAATGTTTCTAGATCTCCACAATGTTTGCTGCTTGGCAAGGACTGTTGTTGTCTGGGCAATCTTAGACATAATTTTTGGTCTTTACCAGAGGGATGATTGGTCTGTTAAAATATATTAATCTAGCATCATATGACTCCTTCTGTATCGGTAGCCAACAGTTAAAATGTTTTGGTCATGTAACAAGTTTGGCTACAGACAGGGCCCCACAACGGAAACAGAGTCAGAGGTTGACTGTGTACAAGATGGACCACAGAAATATCAGAGGCACTGAAGAGTACTATATACAGAGCAAACAGAAGGGCCCTTTCCAGAGATCTCATAAAGTTAAAATGGTTTAGCCATGTAACAAGTTTGGAAACAGACAGGGTACCACAGAAATCAGGTACGGCTGTAATAGATCCAGAGGTCGACCATGGACAAGATGGACCGCAGAAATATTGGAGATACTGAAGAGTACTATATACGGAGCAAACAGAAGGGTCCGTTCCAGAGATTGTTTCCTGCCCTGATGCTACGAGGTATTCCAAGAGTAGAGGAAAGAAGAAGAAGAAGCTGATTTGACCCTGACATAAACAAAACATTCTTTATTTACTTTTTTTTTTTTTTTTTTGGTTTCGTCCAATTGTTTACATAACTTCCATATTTCTCCCAAGTAATATGAGCTCTGAAGTCGACCCTGCATAAAACAGGTACCAGGAAATTTTCTTAGCAGTAAATGTTGCTAATATATTATTTATAACATGAGCCATCGAGATTCTTTAAAAGTCAGGGATTAATACCACTGTGCAGTATGCTCAAGAGTGGAAATGGTTTCTGTGCTTTTTCTAGTGTTTATTTATCTACAGTACTGTGTGCTATAGCTGTATTTGTATAAACCGGTGGGCACTGGATGGAAGATGTCGGCATTATAACAGCCACCTTGTCTTCTAGTGACATTTCCATGGGCACAGTTTGATTGTTAAGGGGGGGCAATTTCTTCTTCTTCTTCACGTTCACCAGCTGTAAACTCTGGCGGAAGGTTTTGGTTGCTCGTCAACTACTGAACTGCAGTCCTGCTCCAGAACCTGAGTGTTGCGTGTGCATCAGTTTTACAGATCTCATTCTCTTGAATACAGACTGTTGGTTCCTTGCCTCTCCGGCAGATGCACTCCGACTTCAAAGGAAGCTCCCAATAAGTAGACTCTTACGACATGCTTTTGGGGAGGCAGTGGGTCTATTCTTGTTTTCCCCACAATGGGGCCCTGGAACCCACACGGGGGTGGGGGCAATTTGATTGTTAAGGGGGGCAATTTGATTGTTAAGAGGGGTAATTTGATTGTTAAGAGGGGTAATTTGATTGTTAAGGGGAGTAATTTGATTGTTAAGAGGGGTAATTTGATTGTTAAGGGGGGCAATTTGATTGTTAAGAGGGGTAATTTGATTGTTAAGGAGGGTAATTTGATTGTTAAGGGGGGCAATTTGATTGTTAAGAGGGGTAATTTGATTGTTAAGAGGGGTGATTTGATTGTTAAGGTGAGCAGTTTGATTTTTTTTTGGGGGGGGGGGGGGGGGGGGGTGGGGAGGAGCATTTAAAAAATGGAAAGTGTTAAAAGTGGATATTAAAATTTATGTATCTGTTACAAAGAGGAATAAGAACTGTAGAAAGGCTTAGATGGGGTATGGTACACAGAAAAAGTTGGGAAACACTGCTGTAAAGATTTGTTGTTTTTGTTTCAGTGTCAAGGTTGACAGTGTCTGCAGGTAGCAACCGAACAATTCAACTTCCAGAAAACTCTGTTACTATCACAGCTTATGTACTTCCAAAGGCAGGAGAGGGTAAGATTTTTTTTTTTTCACAACACTAGGTAGACAATGATACAAATGGGAAGATAAAATCAGAAGGTAGACAAACAGCAGTCGTAGAGAATGTACAGCCAGGACAAGACATAGTGTTTGGAGATACATTGCAGCCAACCTTCACTAGGAAGACATTTTTTTTTCTTGGATTGATTGATACCACTAACCTTTAATGTGGAATTTAAAACAGTTATAAACACTTGTAAGGATCGGCAAGCTATTGTTGCCAGAACATCCTCATTGATTATCAGATGATTCAGTCCATGAGTCTGGATGGAACAATCAGCTAGTTGCTATATCACCCTCATTGCGCATCATAACATTCAGTCTATGAGTCCTTAACCATTCTCTGGATGGAACAATCAGATAGTTGCTAAATCACCCTCATTGCACATTATAACATTCAGTCCATAAGTCTTTAACCATTCTCTGGATGGAACAATCAGTTAGTTGCTATATCACCCTCATTGCGCATCATAACATTCAGTCTATGAGTCTTTAACCATTCTCTGGGTGGAACAATCAGTTAGTTGCTATATCACCCTCATTGCGCATCATAACATTCAGTCAATGTGTCTTTAACCATTCTCTGGATGGAACAATCAGTTAGTTGCTATAACACCCTCATTGCGCTTCATAACATTGAGTCTGTGAGTCTTTAACCATTCTCTGGATGGAACAATCAGTTAGTTGCTATATCACCCTCATTGCGCATCATAACATTGAGTCTGTGAGTCTTTAACCATTCTCTGGATGGAACAATCAGTTAGTTGCTATATCACCCTCATTGCGCATCATAACATTCAGTCAATGAGTCTTTAACCATTCTCTGGGTGGAACAATCAGTTAGTTGCTATATCACCCTCATTGCGCATCATAACATTGAGTCTATGAGTCTTTAACCATTCTCTGGATGGAACAATCAGTTAGTTGCTATATCACCCTCATTTCGCATCATAACATTCAGTCAATGAGTCTTTAACCATTCTCTGGATGGAACAATCAGATAGTTGCTAAATCACCCTCATTGCACATTATAACATTCAGTCTATGAGTCTTTAACCATTCTCTGGATGGAACAATCAGATAGTTGCTAAATCACCCTCATTGCACATTATAACATTCAGTCAATGTGTCTTTAACCATTCTCTGGGTGGAACAATCAGTTAGTTGCTATATCACCCTCATTGCACATTGTAACATTCAGTCTATGAGTCTTTAACCATTCTCTGGATGGAACAATCAGATAGTTGCTAAATCACCCTCATTGCACATTATAACATTCAGTCAATGTGTCTTTAACCATTCTCTGGGTGGAACAATCAGTTAGTTGCTATATTCAACCTCATTGCACATTATAACATTCAGTCTATGAGTCTTTAACCATTCTCTGGATGGAACAATCAGATAGTTGCTAAATCACCCTCATTGCACATTATAACATTCAGTCAATGTGTCTTTAACCATTCTCTGGATGGAACAATCAGATAGTTGCTATATCACCTTCATTGCACATTATAACATTCAGTCAATGTGTCTTTAACCATTCTCTGGGTGGAACAATCAGTTAGTTGCTATATCACCCTCATTGCACATTATAACATTCAGTCTATGAGTCTTTAACCATTCTCTTGGTGGAACAATCAGTTAGTTGCTATATCACCCTCATTTCGCATCATAGCATTCAGTCAATGTGTCTTTAACCATTCTCTGGGTGGAACAATCAGTTAGTTGCTATATCACCCTCATTGCGCATCATAACATTCAGTCTATGAGTCTTTAACCATTCTCTGGGTGGAACAGTCAGTTAGTTGCAAAAGCACCACCAGTTCAGTGTTGGTGTACTATTCATTCAATTGATCCAGTATTCCTGTGTGCCTCTCTAAGATGGAGTTCCTGGTAAAACCCACATTTGAAAAACAGAAACAGGGACTCTGATAAATTGTGAGTTATGAGTTGGATTATCTTCCACAGCACTCAGATATGTACATAGGTGCTCAATTCGCCCCCCCCCCCCTTTCCCCTTTCAACATATTCATCATTGTTGCACGGTTAATAGTGCCAGTCCTGTGCTTGTTGATGAGGCTTCATATGCATCTTCCCCCATGTGGGTTCCAGGGCCCCATTGTGGGGAAAACAAGAATAGACCCACTGCCTCCCCAACAAGCATGTCGTAATAAGAGTCGACTAATTTGGGAGCTTACTTTCAAGTCTGAGTGCATCTGCCGGAGAGGCAAGGAACCCACAGTCTGTATTCAAGAGAATGAGATCTGTAAAACTGATGCACACGCAACACTCAGCTTCTGGAGCAGGACTGCAGTTTAATAGTGGACGAGCAACCAGAACCTTCTGCCAGAGTTTACAGCTGGTGAACGTGAAGAAGAAGAAGAATATGCTTGGCTGTGAAGATCTTCTCGTATTCTTAGCAGTGGTGTGGACACGTTGCTTGTTAAATCCTTGCAACGCCCTATCACTGTAAGGGCATTGTCGATGTCATCCATGGGCTGGAAATCTGCAATTAATGCAGCACTTGCCAGGTTATCCGCTCTTTCATTGCCAACAACACTTGCACACCCTGGAACACATATGAAGGTAATTGCACACACAAGAAGAGTCTTCCAGTGACTCAGTCCACTGTCTGCATAACCAACCTGCCCCTACCCACCAGATTATGCTCATAGAAACACTCAGCACACACACGAGGGAATAGTCTTGTGATTCTAGTCACATGAAAGCTTGTGTCACCACAATCACCTCCGTCATCATACTGCTGGTAGTAATGGAGAAAGCACCTCTGGTTTCTTGGTGTTCTGCCTGAAGCGCTCTTCCTGAGCTGTAGATGCCCATGTACTCTTAAGTCCTCTTATAACAAACCCGTCTGTGTAGATCAGCACATCTGTCTCATCTGACTTATCACTGATAAGCTTTGCAGAGCTTATGGTTGACAACACTAGGATTGTACTCGCCACATCTGCTGTCAAGCGTGATGACACAAGCAAATGTGAGATTGAGCGCTTCAGGCACTGGTATCCATTTCTAACCGGGGTGGATGTCTGTAAGACTGCAGACCTGCTTGATGTCATCCTCTGCCCCTCCTAGCCTTGATGGATGTCTGTAAGACTGCAGACCTGCTTGATGTCATCCTCTGCCCTACCCAGCCTTGATGAATGACTAAGACTGCAGACCTGCTTGATGTCATAATCTGCCCTACCCAGCCTTGATGATCTGCCCTACCCAGCCTTGATGAATGACTGTAAGACTGCAGACCTGCTTGATGTCATAATCTGCCCTACCCAGCCTTGATGAATGACTGTAAGACTGCAGACCTGCTTGATGTCATCCTCTGCCCTATCTAGCCTTAATGAATGACTGTAAGACTGCAACCTGCTTGATGTTATCCTCTGTCCTACCCAGCCTTGATGAATGACTGTAAGACTGCAGACCTGCTTGATGTCATCCTGTGTCCTACCCAGCCTTGATAAATGACTGTAAGACTGCAACCTGCTTGATGTCATCCTCTGCCCTACCCAGCCTTGATGAATGACTGTAAGACTGCAGACCTGCTTGATGTCATCCTCTGCCCTACCCAGCCTTGATGAATGACTGTAAGACTGCAACCTGCTTGATGTCATCCTCTGCCGTACCCAGCCTTGATGAATGACTGTAAGACTGCTGACTTGCTTGATGTCATCCTCTGCCCTACCCAGCCTTAATGAATGACTGTAAGACTGCAACCAACTTGATGTCATCCTCTGTCCTACCCAGCCTTGATGAATAACTGTAAGACTGCAGACCTGCTTGAAGTCATCCTGTGTCCTACCGAGCCTTGATGAATAACTGTAAGACTGCAGACCTGCTTGATCTTGATGTCATTCTCTGTACTACCCAGCCTTGATGGATGTCTGTAAGACTGCAGACCTGCTTAATGTCATCCTCTGCCCTACCCAGCCTTGATGGATGTCTTTAAGACTGCAGACCTGCTTGATGTCATCCTCTGCCCTACCCAGCCTTGATGAATGACTGTAAGACTGCAGACCTGCTTGATGTCATTCTCTGTCCTACCCAGCCATGATGGATGTCTGTAAGACTGCAGACCTGCTTAATGTCATCCTGTGTCCTACCCAGCCTTGATGAATGACTGTAAGACTGCAGACCTGCTTGATGTCATTCTCTGTCCTACCCAGCCTTGATTGATGTCTGTAAGACTGCAGACCTGCTTAATGTCATCCTCTGCCCTACCCAGCCTTGATTTGCTCCTTTTTAGTCTATTGCCCTTTTTCCTGAAAAGCATGGGGTGCAAAGGGTACTTCTCCTGTATATAAACCTTGATATCACAGGATGCAAGAAAACTGTTATGAGATGATGTTAAATTAGTTACATATTTTTTTTTTAAAAAGGCACTCTTTCATACCCTTGAGCATATTGGGTGTATAGTCTTCTTCTTCTGCCTTTCTATCCCCCAGTGAAGAAGAGGCCCTCAACCAACTCATGACAAGTCATTGTATCCTTCGCTCCATCTCATCTGCAACTCTCCCCATGTCCTCCCCATCTGTTTAACTTCACTCTCTAGCTCTCTTCTCCGTGTTTTTATTTGGGGTCTTCCTTTATTTGTGTGTCCCTGTGGGTTCCAGCAGCTCTTCTAATGCTCAAAGATTCTTCTTAATCAGCATTGTGTGGACAGTTAATTCTGCTACAGGGTTGTTTGACCTGTCCTAGATTCATCTTTACAGCAACATGTGAGGCTGCTGCACAGGACCGTTCTGGATGGCGTACATCCCTGAGGCATGGTGCATCAGCCTGCTATGCCGCAGAGTTGCACAGGCAGAGAAACAGAGGCAGACTAGAAATAACCATATTGCTAATCCCACACTTGCTGCAGCTTCCACCTGTTGTCCGCACTGCTCAAGAACTTACCAGGTTCATATTGGAGTAATCAGCTATCTTTGTACTCATAATTGTAGATCATTACTACTTTGGATGGAAAGTGGTCTTCATCACTCGTATTGGACAAAGAAAATATTCATCTTTAACATCACACTGTTACTACTTCTATTGCTGATTATAGTAAATTTGTTCACTCCCAGGAGAAACATACACATACGAGTGGACACCAGTGACAATTCCTGACAATGCTGAGACAGCCAAAATGGATGGAAAGAACACGGACACCCTCAGACTGTCCAATGTAAGTGTTTCATTAATGTGTGAATGAAATGTGTAAGAAAGGTATCCATTTACTTGTTCCAGGCCTAATTCTGGGGGGAAAGTAGAAAAGACCCAAAGCCTTCCCATCCATAACAAGCATGCTGTAAAAGTCAACAAATGAGGGCTGTTGTCTTTAAAGTTTAAATACATCTGGCTGTAAGGTAAGGCAACAACAGTCTGCATACATATAAGCCTGGTCTGTAAAACTGATGTGCATGCAAAACTCAAGTACTGTTTCCAGATGTGGACGAACAGCGAGAAATTTCAGCTGGAGTTGACAGTCAGTGAAAGCTAAGAAAAAGAAGTTAAATGACTTTATGTAAGGTTCATTATTCAGGTGGGCCCACACTCTGAGATTGTCTAGGAGCTCGTGGGCTGAAACAATTGTGGACGAGGGACGAGGTGCCAGCCTGACCAAGTGTCTGCAGAAGAAGAAGGAGGAAGAAGAAGAAGAAGAAGATAAAGAAAAGAAAGCAGAGGAGGTGGAAGAAGAAGAAAGAGGAGGAGGAAAAAAAAGAAGAATATGAGAAGAAAGAGAAGAAGGAGGAGGAGGAGGAAGAAGAAGTAGGAGGAAGAAGAAGTAGGAGGAGGAGGAGAATTAAGAAGAAGAAGAGATGCAAGAGGAGGTTGAAGGAAGAGGAGGAAGAAGAAGCAGAAGTAGAAGGAAGGGAAAGAAGGAGGAAGAATAAGAAGAAAAAAGAGCAAAAGAAGAAGAAGGAGGAGGAGGAGGAAGAAGAAGAAGAAGAACCTTTGTATTAAAGAACCTTTGTATTAAACTGTATTGTCTCTAGTGATATGGATGAGCAGATCGAATTTTAAAGGATCAAAAACAATCAAATATAGGGGTTCTGAAGAGACATGATGTGAGTTGCCGACAGAAATAAAAAAGAGGCCAGTGAAATATTTTGACCATATTAAAAGACATTTTGATTTCTGTGTCCTTTACATGACATTGCAGAACCAATCCTCATTTTTTTGGGAGGCTTTTGCGGTTTTCTGGGCAAATTTCAGTAGTTTTCCATTGCCTCCTGATTTAAAAACCATACTAGAGGAAAAAGTTGAGAGGCAGACTGCAATACAAGGAGAAGGATGACATCAAGAGATGGACAAACAGTACTATGAAAAAATGTATGTCCACTGTAAAAGCCAGATCTTGTCGTAAATCAGATGCAGCCAACCTTTGTTGTGGAGATGGCAATAGATTTATTTGATTGATTAATTTGTCAGACATCATAGTTGGTCTGTTTACAATACAAAACTACCACTTTGAAGCTCAATGGAAAGTAAGGTAAGGAGAACACACATAAATACAGCATAATATTTCTACCAAAGTCTTTATCAAGATAAATAAAAACAATATAAGTCATAAACCACAAAATACAAACAAGAAGGTAGTCATTCCTATTTTTGATGTATTTATAGTATATTCTGTTTGTATTTATAACTTTTAATCAGCATGAGGATAACAGAAACATGAAGATACCGAGAAGGACGAAGATGAATATTAGATAGATGGAGTTAACAAATTGCTGAAACTAAAAAACCTATTCATGCATCAAACTAACGATTGTGCACTATCCTAGAAACCGATCAATAGCTGTGCCTGTGACTCCTAACAGCATTAAGCAACAACAACAAAAAGACAATAAATAGACAGACAGATAAACTTAAAAAGTTTGAGTATTGTTGTTGTTTTCTTATGATGCATGTTGTATTCTTAGCTTATTGCTGGCCTGTATGTTCTCAAAATTAAAGTCACTGGACAGAACAAATTCGGAGAGGCTGTGATCAACGTAACAGTTCTTCCTCGTAAGTGTTTATGTTTACTGATTGATATTTTTAAGCCATTTGTCTCATGCTGCGAAGGTCATGGACTCCTTTCAAAGCTCTGTCATTCGGTTCACAATTGCGGTATTTACAGAGATCCTTGGCGATTGTTGCCGGCACTACAGAGTTCATGCTTTGTGTGATGCTCTCTGCAGGCGTCTCGCCATTCTGCAGAGAGAGACTGAGCCATATGATAAGAAGAAACTCCACAGGGGAGCATATACAGCAGGAGTCTACCAGTCATCAGTAGAAGTAATCTCTCGTCGACAAATGTTTCGGCCCACGAGCTCCTAGTCATTTTCAGAGAGTGGGCCCACCTGAGTTCATGAGGCTCAGGGTTGGTTTCTCCTGCTGCACGTCGTATTACCGGATGTTATCGGACAAGGACAAGACGAATTGGTGACTTTGCAAAAGGTACTGTGAGATAAGAAGTTGTTGCGGTAGCATAATTAAAACAGTCTGCATACCTGGACGACCAAGTGGCAAGCTTACGTTTGGTTTACCAGACACCTGTTGGACTTTGTTGGCAGGTGGCAGAGGGACACTGGCAGACACTTCGGACACGATGTACTGTAAGGGATAAGAAATTCTTTTCCACTAGACACCCGCACCAGCTCACCGAGGCCTGTCCCCCATGACGTTCCGTTGTGTCCGGAGCCAGCTCGCCCAGTTGTTTAAGTGTTCATTTGCGTTCATTACTTTGTAAGCCATATGGAATAGAACCTGGTGCAGTCGAGTCGATTCTCTTGACTTTAACTAACTTAAACTTTTTTCTTTGGCCGAATGTTAAGGGTGGGGGGAGGGGGAGCGCCAGATAAAAGCTATACCTTCTGAGTATGTGTATTTCACCAGGTTATTTTTTTTATTTTCTGGTTGTTGACGATCCAGAGTTGTTTATTGATGATTATGTTAGAAGTCTATTACTGGTTTGATATGTCAGACAGTGCAACACATAGTCTCGGCAATACTGTCCAGGCTTTATGCAGTGGAGAAGAGCCGGAAGGGAATAGGGATACTAGAGAAAATGATTGCAGAAAGGAAAAGAACTGAGCGTCTCAGAAGAAGAAGAAGAAGAAGAAGGATAAATACACATGACAGCAACAATGGTTCTGAAATCCTATGCTCTAATTTTGAACAGATTTTCTTCACATGAGTAGGTCTTGTTAGCCACGGTTGCTATTGCTTTAAGCTCCTATTCCTTTGCCTCCCCCTTTAGCACTGTTTATCAATGTCGTCTCAAAAGGTGCCAGCATGTAAGACTGTGTTATGTTAGATTATACTAGATCAGTGGTTCTCAACCTGCCTAATGCCGTGACACTTTAATACAGTTCCTCATGTTTTGGTGACTCCCAACCATAAATCATTTTCGTTGCTTCTTCATAAATTCAATGAGTATGTTTTTCGATGGTCTTAGGCGACCCCAGTGAACTTGTTGTCGTTCGACCCCTAAAGAGGTCGTGACCCACAAGTTGAGAACCGCTGTACTAGGTAGTATATAATTGGATATGTGATATTGTTAGTATTTGCTGGGTTTACAAAGTATTTGTAATGCTTAACAACCTATTGAAGACATAGGGGCTTAGTTTAAACACAAAACTCAGATTATACAGGAGCAACATTTGTTAATTATACTATTAGATTTTGAAATGGTGTTGGTTTCTTAGGCATTGAGAACACACTTAGTAATTCAGAGGTACCCGATTCTATTCCACCTGCAGACATTTTGGCAGCAGACCATCTTGTGATGGTTTCGACAGTGGTGTCGACAGCTGACCATTTAGCAAGCAATCACAAACTAGTGAAAAATCTAGTGGAAAGCACAAACTGCCATAAAATGCTGCGGGTTGGTTCTGCAACGTCCAGTAAAGGATACACAGCTAACTGTTATACAACAGTGAATGTTAAAAAAATGACAGTAGGAATTGCACATCAACTCTAACCATTTCAGTGGTGATATTTAAGGAGAATACTGTAAATATGTTGGCCAAACAAGATAAAATAAAATGAACAACTGAAGAGGAAAACAAAATATTCATCACTGGTAGATGTTGTAACAGGAAGAAGATGGAGACGGCTTGCACATGTTTCCAGACTGCCTCGTGACTGCCTTTGGCAAGGACAGCTGTTTGATGGACAGCAGAAAACAAAAACAAAAACAACAAACAAAAAAAGAATGGGCCACCAAAGGAAACATGGAAAAGGGTAGTAGAAAGGGAAATGAAGGAATGCAAAATAGCATAAGGTACAGTAGCAGACCGGCAGCAGTGGAGGTCGTAATGTGAATGCCTTATGTGTCAACAACGACGTGAGTAGGATATTATATATATATATATATATATATATATATATATATATATATATATATATATATATATATATATATATATATATATATATATATATATATATATATATATATATATATATATATATACTGGGTAATATTATGTTGGGGTATGTATGTGGTTGGTGTAAGCTTGTGTATGTAAATTACATTAATGTATTTTGAATTACGTTATTAGGTTAAGAAATATGTTTTATACTCATTCGTATTAAGTTAGGTTGGGGTCTACAGTATAAGCGTAATATGTTACATACTAGACTTTGTTATGTTAGAGTGTATTATATATGTGCTATTATGGTAGCGTATACTGGATTACATTATGTTAGGTTGAGGTATAGCAATTGGCTTATAGCTAGAGCATTTGGCTTTCATGCAGGAGATCCAGATTTGATCCTCGGGGCATATAGAAAGAGAAATACAGAGACACATGACATATAAACAGAAGCTGATAAATGAAGAGAGAGATAAGCAGACCAAGGTAGGAAAAAAAACAGTTTGACAGAACTAGAGAGAATCCAGTTTTTGCTTTGATTTTTTATTTTACGCTTCCTAGAGATCCATATGTTTTTTAAAATCCAGTTACTCCCAGTGAATGTTCTGCTTTTCATTTCAGCTGCACGTCACAACCAACCCCCTCATGCCATCATTCATCGCCCTGTACAGGAAGTATACTTGCCAAATGTTGCCATTTTGGATGGATCAGGTTTGGAATCTTTTCAATATTCTTCAAATTTTAGTTGACAAGAAGATTTTTTGAATTTTTTTGAGATCACACAGTAAGAAGGTTTTTTTTTTTTTAATTAGTTGTAAAAAAATTGTTTATTAATCTTTTCAACGATTGCAGCTTGAAAGATTAAGTGCCCAGTGACCAAAATAGTGGCTATTCAGGTGAGAATAAAACAGAAGCGAATCCTAGAAACCCTATCAACCATACAATATAGTTATATTGTGCCATCCGTCGAACAACAGATTAACATCTTAGCACCAGTTGTGTAACCCATAATTGCTCCGTTCTACTTCTAATTCAAGCCTGAGTCCGAAGAATCTCAGTGCAGTGGATGAACATCATAGCACCGGTGAGGATCCTAAAATACTTTAGGTAGATTTTAAACTCTACATTTTGCCTGGGCTGTGCCTTTAGGCTACTCTTTTTAATTTCCAACTGCCAGGGTTTTTTTTGTACGTGCACAACGATACACACGAGCGTCCGATCTTACTACCCAGAGACCAGGGAAAATTACTAGAAGACCACGTGAAAAAATCCCAGCCTTCACTGGGGCTTGAACCCGGGACCTGTAGCACTTGGACGTCATGCCACAAGACCATGCAGCTCCTTGCTTGTTAGGGGGCAGTGTATCTATTCTGTACACTTTTGTTCATTCCCCCTTCCCCACCCACCCAGTGGGGCCCAGGAATCTACACTGGGAAGTTTAATGACCAAACAACATGAGCCTAACATTACATCATAATTACGGCAAGTTCCTGGAGATATTTTATCAACAGGATTGCACAGAATGAAATTAACTGCTAGCTGTATATGATGTGTAAACAGCACACCAGAATGAGAATGCTCAAGTTTTTTAAATACCCATGTGTGATCTGGGCCTATATGAGAAGTCAAGAATAGTAACCCGCAGTAACTTGCTGTGACTACCATTAGAGATAACAGAGGGGAATTGGCATAAGGCTAGCCACGATTTCTCATAGGAAATTTGAGCTGCAAAATGCAATGAGTCTGCTCTGGGATTTGTGTTTTTTGTGTGTGTGTGTGTGTGTGCTAGAGGCACGTGAAACCCTCTATTCCATTGAGAAAGAAACGGCAGTAGAAAATGTTCTTATTTATACATTCATATACACATTCTTATTATTTTTAATCTTCATGATACAGAGAGCACATTATCACAGTGTTAATACTCTTCTTTGTCATGTGGCTGTGTATTTACTTCTTAGCCATTTTGGTCCTTCTTCTGTGTGTTCTCTCTCTCTCCATCTCCCTCCCTCCCTCTCTCTTTTTCTCTTGCTTGTTCTTTCTCTGTCTCATTCTGTCCCACTTTTTCTCATTGTTTGACTCTTTCTGTGTCTGCCTACCTTCTGTCTCTTAATCTCTGTGCAGTTTATATTTCACATGTCTTCTTCTTATAGTCTGAACGTTTTGGCATTGGTAGTCATGTCTGTCAACAAGTTTCAGTCAGTTCATACGCAGGGGAACTTCTCTTATGCCAGGATATCATATTGTCCAGTATTTTTTTTCTCCTGGTCTCCCTCTGCCTCTTTTCTCTTCCAACTTTACAATTGTCTTAAAATACTTGTTTTCTCTCTCTCTCTCATAACACGAACAAAGAATTACATTGTCTCTTTCTGATGTAGGAAATCAGTTTTCTTTATGTGTTAATTTCTTTCAAGACATCTACATTACTTATTTTGTCCATCAATGGCATTCTCATCATTCCTCTATAAAACTACATCTTGCTGCTTCCACATAATTCTGAGTTTCATGTGCTCACACTTATTGTTATGTATGATCTCCATGATACAGAAAGCACAGATGATGACCACATCACAACCTACAAGTGGGAGGAGGTCAGTGGTCCACTTCAGGACCATGAACTGAATCACGAAGGTCCCATGCTGACCCTGAAAGACTTGGCACCTGGTAACTACACTTTCAGGTCAGTCTGCTGTTGGTTGCAAATTGTGGTCCATAGAAGTTGTGTGCCTGTGGTTTAATTGTAAAATGTGATGTAAACAGAATGGAGGTGAAGGCAGTCTTGTGGTATGGTAGTTGAAGTGAATTTCTTGTTGGGAGAACTTGATTCACATATTGAAGTCTGTCCTCATTCTTCTTCTGCCTTTTATCTGCTAGTGGAGAACAGATCTTCAACCATGTCCTGTCCCATAGTCCTATCTTTTGCTGTCTCTTGCTTCTTTTGGTATAACTTATTTCTCTTGAATTCTCTACTTCATGGATTTTTCTGAAAAAAGCAGTGAAAGGAGGTTAAAAATGGTGGCACCATTCCACCTTTCTAGCCGAAAGTCTTTTTCTTCTTCTTCATGTTCACCAGCTGTAAACTCCGGCGGAAAGTTCTGGTTGTTCGTCCACTTCTAGACTACAGTCCTGTTCCAGAACCTGAGTGTTGCATGTGCATCCGTTTTACAGATCTGACCCATTTGTATGCAGACTGCTGGTTCCTTGCCTCTCAGGCAGATGCTCTCCAACTTTGAAGGAAGCTCCCAATTAGTCGACTCTCACGACATGCTTTTAGGTAGGCAGTGGGTCTATTCTTGTTTTCCCTATATTGGGGCCACGGGACCCACACAGGTATAGCCGAAAGTATTAAATTATGCTATGGGAAGGCATGGGACTCACAGATGATGACCCTTGTGACTGGTAAGACCCACTCATGTTAAGAAAAGTCTTCTGTATTAAAGCATGGGAATTCGGGACAGTTGTTGCTATCATATGTAGTTAGTGTACTCTTTTCTAAGACACTCAGCTCTCAACGTTTCTGCACAAATTGTTCCTTTATTCCTTTTTCCTTCTTGATTTTCCCTCTTCAGTCAACACGGTCCATGGCATTTTGTTCCCACAAACTTACCTCAATACCTTTATCACTCATGTCCCACTTTAAAATATAAGACCATGATCAGTTGACTGGGCTTTATTCTGGTTGGAAAGCAGCTTTATCATATGGTGAATGCTCTCTGTGATCAGCTGGTCAGGGATGCAGAACAAATGATTACTCCATGACAGGACTGCTTAAGAAGGGCTCTGGATGACACTTCATCATCATCATCAGAGCATCGCTCTCATCACGGTCTGCCTGAAAGGAACTCTGTCTTTCGCCAGCTGTCCTGCCTCATGCACTTTCATATTCAAGAAATCACTTATATCCTGTGCCCATCTTCTTGATGGTCGGCACCTGCCCCTCTTTCCTGGTACCATGTCTTCTACTGTTACTTTTTCCGGTCCACCATGGCACTTGATATGACCAAACAATTTCAGCTTCGGAGACAGGATGCTGTTTATTAGCCAGTCTACTTTGGTGACACCTAGTGCACTTCATAACAGTCCTTACCCACATATGACTGCAAGTTATATCTGCCTGATGTAGCCATTACGAGTGCCCTAAATAAAACTTCTTTGGAGAGTGAACAGGTTGTGTGGGATTTGCATTTTATTCCACCATCCAAAGTGAGATTTTCAAATCTCAGGATGGTATCATAATAGCATCCCAGAAGGGTTCGATTGATCAGTCAGTTGACCTTGTGCACAAGGGACAAGATACAAGTGCTTCTAATCAGTTCCCCACTTGCACTACAGCATGGGTACATTATTGGCTGCCGCTGAAGGGGACGGGGCTTATATAGAAATGGCTCAAGTGCAGTGATGTCAGTTCTTAATTAATTATTTCACTCATTCATTTGTTCAATAATTTTGTGTTGCAACGTTCCTTTCTTGCATTCTACATTGCATTGTGCCCACAGGTTAACAGTTACAGACTCGGATGGTGTCAGCAACTCAACATTTGCAAATGTCACTATTCACAAAGGTAAGTATTTTATTAGCATTTTTGCTGTTTCTCCACCTTCACCTCTTCTTCCTGCTCCTTATTCTTTTTCTTGTTATTCCTTTCTTGTGCAAGTTATCTCAGCTCAGTCAAGTTTGCAGGAAAGGTGGGGATATGAAGATGTTATGATCGTATGTTTGCTCTTTCTAATACATTTAAATATGACTAAACCACTTCATCTTTTTCTCTTTAGTGAATTGTATGGCTGATTTCAGCCATATCTGACAAGCCAACATACATAGAACAGCGAAGAAATCAACACACAGAACAGTGAAGAAATAAACACACAGAACAGAGAAGTAATCAACACACAGGACAGTGAAGAAATCAACACATAGAACAGTGAAGAAATCAACACACAAAACAGTGAAGCAATCAACAGATAGGACAGCGAAGAAATCAACACACAAAACAGTGAAGCAATCAACACATAGAACAGTGAAGCAATCAACACATAGAACAGTGAAGCAATCAACACACAAAACAGTGAGGCAATCAACACACAGAACAGTGAAGCAATCAGCATACAAAACAGTTGAGCAATCAACATACAAAACAGTTGAGCAATCAACACATAGAACAGTAAAGCAATCACATAGAACAGTGAAGAAATCAACACACAAAACAGTGAAGCAATCAACACATAGAACAGCGAAGGAATCAACACACAAAACAGTGAAGCAATCAGCATACAAAACAGTTGAGCAATCAACACATAGAACAGTGAAGCAATCACATAGAACAGTGAAGAAATCAACACACAAAACAGTGAAGCAATCAACACATAGAACAGTGAAGCAATCACATAGAACAGCAAAGAAATCAACACACAAAACAGTGAAGCAATCAACACACAAAACAGTGAAGCAATCAACACATAGAACAGCGAAAAAATCAACACACAGAACAGTGAAGCAATCAACACACAAAACAGTGAAGCAATCAACACATAGAACAGTGAAGCAATCACATAGAACAGCAAAGAAATCAACACACAAAACAGTGAAGCAATCAACACACAGAACAGTGAAGAAATCAACACATAGAACAGTGAAGAAATCAACACACAAAACAGTGAAGCAATCACATAGAACAGTGAAGAAATCAACACACAAAACAGTGAAGCAATCAACACATAGAACAGCGAAAAAATCAACACACAGAACAGTGAAGCAATCAGCACATAGAACAGTGAAGCAATCACATAGAACAGTGAAGCAATCAGCATACAAAACAGTTGAGCAATCAACACATAGAACAGTGAAGAAATCAACACACAAAACAGTGAAGCAATCAACACATAGAACAGTGAAGAAATCAACACACAAAACAGTGAAGCAATCAACACATAGAACAGTGAAGAAATCAACACACAAAACAGTGAAGCAATCAACACACATAGAACAGTGAAGAAATCAACACACAAAACAGTGAAGCAATCAACACATAGAACAGTGAAGAAATCAACACACAAAACAGTGAAGCAATCAACACATAGAACAGTGAAGAAATCAACACACAAAACAGTGAAGCAATCAACACATAGAACAGTGAAGAAATCAACACACAGAACAGTGAGGCAATTAACACATAGAACAGTGAAGAAATCAACACACAGAACAGTGAAGCAATCAGCATACAAAACAGTTGAGCAATCAACACATAGAACAGTGAAGAAATCAACACACAAAACAGTGAAGCAATCAACACATAGAACAGTGAAGAAATCAACACACAAAACAGTGAAGCAATCAACACATAGAACAGTGAAGAAATCAACACACAAAACAGTGAAGCAATCAACACATAGAACAGTGAAGAAATCAACACACAAAACAGTGAAGCAATCAACACATAGAACAGTGAAGAAATCAACACACAAAACAGTGAAGCAATCAACACATAGAACAGTGAAGAAATCAACACACAGAACAGTGAGGCAATCAACACATAGAACAGCGAAAAAATCAACACACAGAACAGTGAAGCAATCAGCACATAGAACAGTGAAGCAATCACATAGAACAGTGAAGCAATCAGCATACAAAACAGTTGAGCAATCAACACATAGAACAGTGAAGAAATCAACACACAGAACAGTGAGGCAATCAACACATAGAACAGCGAAGAAATCAACACATATCCTAAAAGTCCTGACTGCATATCCTTAAAGTCCTGACTGCAAATCCTAAAAGTCCTGACTGCAAATCCTAAAAGTTCTGACTGCACATCCTAAAAGTCCTGACTGCAGGATCCGACGTGGTCATCCATCTACCCCAGACGTCAGTTACTCTCTATGGCAACAGTAGTTCTGATGATAAAGGACAGCTGACCTATGAGTGGATTAAAGTCTCTGATGATAAACTCACAGTTGGAATGACGGTATGCATTGCTTAACTCCCTCTTTACTGTGCAGCATGCGATATTTTCATTGGTTAATCCGAGGATAGTATACTTTTCAGACTCTCTTTTACCACAGATAGGTTAAAGGTTAAAGTTGTGAGGATCGACTTCATTGAACCGTGTTTTATCCCATATGGCTCAGTCTCTCTCTGCAGAATGGCTAGTGTCACACAGAGCACGAACTCTGTAGCTCCAGCAACGATCCCCAAGGATCTCCTTAAAAATTGCACTCATGAACAGAACAAAATGTTGGCAGACAGTTAATACTTGTTCTGCATTTGCTTGTAAAAGATCAGCTGATATGATGTGTTGTGGATTACAGCTAGACTGCAATATCTATGCCCTTTGACCCAACACATCCAGTTTCATTCGGCAAAGCCTTAATTATTGACCTTTTATGACATGCTTATGAAGGCTTTTCAGCTATTGAGGTTTAGGTGTTGCAAATGCGCTTTGTGATTCCAGAGTGCTGGGGTCGACCTCAGCTGAGGGTGATTTGGCAGCAGACCGCCTTATGTTGGTTTTGACAGTGTTAACGAAAACTGAGGGTCAAGAAAGCTATGGCAAACTACTGAATGTAAAATTGCCTAGTGAAATCACAGACCACCAAAAACTGCTGGTGTCGTTGACGCCCTGTAAAGGCACATTTTTTACCTTTTGTGTGTTTGTGTGTGTGTGTGCATGGTGGTCATGCGTGCATATGTGCGCGTGCATACGTGCGCGTGCATGCGAGCGTGCGTGTGTTATGGGGCAATTTATCTATTCTTTTTTTTTTCACACAGTGAAGCCCTAGAACCCACTCTTGGAGATAGTTAATATATAAAAATCATTAGTTAATATAAGAAGATTATTAGTTAATATATAAAGATCATTAGTTAATATATAAAGATCATTAGTTAATATAAGAAGATGATTAGTTAATATATGAAGCTCATTAGTTATTATGAGGCTCCTTAGTTAATATTTAAAGCTCATTAGTTAAAAAATAAAGCTCACTAGTTAATATATGAGGCTCATTAGTTAATGTATGAAGCTCATTAGTTAATATATGAGGCTTATTAATTAATATATGAAGCTCATTAGTTAATATATGAGGCTCATTAGTTAATATATGAAGCTCATTAGTTAATATATGAGGCTCATTAGTTAATATATAAAGCTCATTAGTTAAAAAATAAAGTTTATTAGTTAATATGTGAGGCTCATTAGTTAATATATGAGCCTCATTAGTTAATATATGAGGCTCATTAGTTAATATATGAAGCTCATTAGTTAATATATGAGGCTCATTAGTTAAGATATAAAGCTCATTAGTTAAAAAATAAAGTTTATTAGTTAATATATGAGGCTCATTAGTTAATAAATGAAGCACTACTACACTCACACTTAATGTGGTGCACTGTACTACTCTCACACTTCATGTGATATAATGTACTAATCTCACACTTCATGTGGTGTTCTATAATACTCTTCTCACATTTCCTGTGGTGTACTGTACTGCTTTCACACTTCATCTGGTGTACAGTACTCTTCTAAGACTGTGTCATTTTCAGTCCTACTTCCACACAACATGTGGTCTACAGTACTACACTACACTGTTGACAATGTGCGGAAACTGAGACAATGTTTGTTTATTCTTGTTCAGGGTGTACGCTCTCCATTTCTGCAACTCAGCAACCTGGAAGTGGGTGATTATAAATTCACACTGAAGGTGACAGACTCGGCAGGACAGACAGACACTGCTGACGTGCAGGTGTTTGTTAAACCAGGTCAGTCCGTCACTTTGTTGACTCTAGATGTTTTTATTGTTTAGAGTCATTCATTTAATGTGTGATATTGTACTTTCTCTCTTCTTTCTTATCTCCAGACTGTTCAGCCTCTCAGCTCAAATTTGATGAGGTATCTCATCAGATTTTCATGGGGGCATGTCTGCTATACTAACCGGACAGTTGAGCATGTGTTCACTAAACTAACCTGGCAGTTGAGCATGTGTCCACTATACTAACCTGACAGTTGAGCATGTGTCCACTATACTAACCTGACAGTTGAGCATGTGTCCACTATACTGACCTGACAGTTGAGCATGTGTTCACTAAACTAACCTGACAGTTGAGCATGTGTTCACTAAACTAACCTGACAGTTGAGCATGTGTTCACTAAACTAACCTGACAGTTAAGCATGTGTTCACTAAACTAACCTGACAGTTGAGCATGTGTCCACTATACTGACCTGACAGTTGAGCATGTGTCCACTATACTGACCTGACAGTTGAGCATGTGTCCACTATACTGACCTGACAGTTGAGCATGTGTTCACTAAACTAACCTGACAGTTGAGCATGTGTTCACTAAACTAACCTGACAGTTGAGCATGTGTTCACTAAACTAACCTGACAGTTGAGCATCTGTCCACTATACTGACCTGGCAGTTGAGCATCTGTCCACTATACTAACCTGACAGTTGAGCATCTGTCCACTATACTAGCCTGGCACTTGAGCATCTGTCCACTATACTAACCTGACAGTTGAGCATCTGTCCACTATACTAACCTGGCAGTTGAGCATCTGTCCACTATACTAACCTGGCATTTGAGCATCTGTCCACTATACTAGCCTGGCACTTGAGCATCTGTCCACTATACTAACCTTTCAGTTGAGCATCTGTCCACTATACTAGCCTGACAGTTGAGCATCTGTCCACTATACTAGCCTGGCACTTGAGCATCTGTCCACTATACTAGCCTGACAGTTGAGCATCTGTCCACTATACTAGCCTGGCACTTGAGCATCTGTCCACTATACTAACCTGACAGTTGAGCATCTGTCCACTATACTAGCCTGACAGTTGAGCATCTGTCCACTATACTAGCCTGACAGTTGAGCATCTGTCCACTATACTAGCCTGACAGTTGAGCATCTGTCCACTATACTAGCCTGACAGTTGAGCATCTGTCCACTATACTAGCCTGGCACTTGAGCATCTGTCCACTATACTAACCTGGCACTTGAGCATCTGTCCACTATACTAGCCTGACAGTTGAGCATCTGTCCACTATACTAACCTGGCAGTTGAGCATCTGTCCACTATACTAACCTGACAGTTGAGCATCTGTCCACTATACTAACCTGACAGTTGAGCATCTGTCCACTATACTAACCTGACAGTTGAGCATCTGTCCACTATACTAACCTGACAGTTGAGCATCTGTCCACTATACTAACCTGACAGTTGACCATCTGTCCACTATACTAACCTGACAGTTGAGCATCTGTCCACTATACTAGCCTGGCACTTGAGCATCTGTCCACTATACTAGCCTGGCACTTGAGCATCTGTCCACTATACTAGCCTGACACTTGAGCATCTGTCCACTATACTAGCCTGGCACTTGAGCATCTGTCCAATATACTAGCCTGGCACTTGAGCATCTGTCCACTATACTAACCTGACAGTTGAGCATCTGTCCACTATACAAACCTGACAGTTGAGCATCTGTCCACTATACTAGCCTGACACTTGAGCATCTGTCCACTATACTAGCCTGACACTTGAGCATCTGTCCACTATACTAGCCTGACACTTGAGCATCTGTCCACTATACTAGCCTGACACTTGAGCATCTGTCCACTATACTAGCCTGACAGTTGAGCATCTGTCCACTATACTAGCCTGGCACTTGAGCATCTGTCCACTATACTAACCTGACAGTTGAGCATCTGTCCACTATACTAACCTGACACTTGAGCATCTGTCCACTATACTAGCCTGACACTTGAGCATCTGTCCACTATACTAGCCTGACACTTGAGCATCTGTCCACTATACTAACCTGACAGTTGAGCATCTGTCCACTATACTAGCCTGACACTTGAGCATCTGTCCACTATACTAGCCTGGCACTTGAGCATCTGTCCACTATACTAACCTGACAGTTGAGCATCTGTCCACTATACTAGCCTGGCACTTGAGCATCTGTCCACTATACTAGCCTGACACTTGAGCATCTGTCCACTATACTAGCCTGACACTTGAGCATCTGTCCACTATACTAGCCTGACACTTGAGCATCTGTCCACTATACTAACCTGACAGTTGAGCATCTGTCCACTATACTAGCCTGGCACTTGAGCATCTGTCCACTCTGGCTGAGCTCATTATTGACTGTGGATCCCCTGTTGTAAGTTCCGGGGCCACATTTTGTTGTGGAAAGGGGGGGGGGGGGGGGGGGGGAATAATAGATCCGTTCCCATCCCCAACCTCACAAGCATATTCTAAGAGGTGACTAAATGTGTTTCCTTAGAAGTCAGAGTTCTGGTGAGGAACCAGCAGTCTGTATATAGATAAGCCAGATCTGTATAACTGAAATGCATGCAGAATGATGTTTATGCTATGGAACAAGGCCACAGTACATAAATGGATGAACAAACAGAACTTTCCATCAGAGTTTACAACCGATGAACACTGAGTAGAACTTTTTCTCTCAACCGATGCTAAACTCTCGCTGTTGTGAGAAGAGGAAAACTTAAACTTTTTGTGACAGCTGGAAAGATTGAAAATATTTCTGTATTTAGTTCTGCTGAATTTTTTACTTAATTATATAACCTTTTTTGTTGTTTTTTGTTTACACCAGGAACACAGAGAAAAAAAAATGACAGTGTCTTGATTGTATTTAACTGACAATGAGAAATAGCTACCAATATCTGAAGACAACCATCCCATTCCTTGAGCATGTCACAAGAAGGGGAAAATTAGAGTACATAAAGTAATGGACAAATGCTCCCCAATGCGTTGGGTATATGGTTGTGCATTTTATCGCATGAAGCAAACTAAAACCAATGACATAAGTGAAATAATAGTAGCAGTACTTTTAATTGAATCATTTGAATGAACTTTACAGAAACCAACCACCCACCCATGGCCAAGACAGCCGGTCATCTCAGTCTGTATCTGCCACAGGATAGCTTGACACTGGACGGGACTAACAGTACCGATGACACGGGCAAGATGGAGTATCACTGGACACAGAAGGGGTACATTGTACTTTCATTTGTTTTAATGATTCTCATTGGCATTAACTGTTTCAAGCATCATTGGGATTTATTATTCTTTAGGATTGCTAATTAAAAGTTGTCTGTGACTAACTGTGAGCATCTGTGGCTTAGGCGTTGTGAACGTGGTTCGTAATTCCAGGGTGCATCCCAGCTGCGGACAGTTTGTCTTGCATTGGTTTCAACAGTAGTACCAAGAGCTGACCATTCAGTTGACCATAAAATTTGTCTAGAAAAACCACATCAGCAAAAAATGCTGGTGTTGGTTCTACAACGTCCTGTAAAGGGCACACACTAACTTTTTTAAAACTGTGAGTAACTACACTCTGTGCATGTTAATTAGGTAATCAGGTAATCACAGTTCCAACTTCATCGCAACCATAACTGCTGCTGTGCCAGCACAAACCACACATAATGTCCACCATTGCCCGTTATGGACAGCAACAAAAACTACACAAACTGCAGTCCCAGCAAATCCAGTAGCATACACAGGCATTCAATACATAAGGTCAAAAGTATAGTAATGTGGTTTCTCTTAATGGCACCCAACTCCAAGGCATGGAGTCGTACACCTATTTGGGCAGTAATGTAGATAAAGATGGGGGAACTGATAAAGATATTGAAATAAGAATAAAAAAGGCAGGAGGAGCTTTCATAGCGCTAGGGAATTTGTGGAGGTCAAAAAGAATTAAAAGAAATACTGAACTTACAATTTTTAATTCTAATGTCAAATCAGTACTATTGTATGGGACGGAAACATGGAGAACAACTAAGAATTACTAATAAACTACTGACATTCAATAACTGGTGCCCGTGCAGAAAAGATGTAATTAAATGGTATGATAGAATAACTAATGTAGAGCTTTGGGAGAGAACTAAGCAAGCTCTAGTGGACCAACAGGTGCGGAAAAGACTCCAGCATTGGATTGGATAGGACACACATTGAGAAAACCAGAGAACAGTATAACTAGAATGTCTTTACATTGACACCCACAGGGGCATAAGAATACAGGACTTGGTGTGAGTTGGTTGAAGGCCTGTGGGGCTATAAAGGCAGAAGAAGAAGAAGAGTATTCAGAAGTGCTAACACAAACAGTCTTGACACTAGAAATGCAGTTCATAGTCGATGGAAGCAGAAGTTGAACAGATAAGTAGTTACACATGCAGCTAGTCACATAAGGCACCATCAGTTCATGGATGATTGGCGGTTTTTCAAGTGTGCTAATCAAGCATGTCAGTTTTCCTTTGCCAAGCCTCCTGATTGCTTGTTCAGTGTTCAGTCGTTTTTTAAATCAGCGTTGTATTACCCTTTTTTAACCCTACCAGACAGCTGGCCCGATTTTTCGGGAATTTCTTAACCTGACGCCATACCACTGGCTTTTTGCTTAGTGCGTGAAAAAGATGTGTCACAAACTAAAAATAACTAGCCAGTTGTAATCAGACCTCGTGGATAGTCTTCCTAGATGTCCGCCCTCGTGTGTTTGGATACAATTTGTTGTTTTACGTGAAAAAATTATGAAAATTCACAATAAAACGAGCGGCTTATTAAACAAGCACTTCGACAGGAAAGTAAAGTAGGTCTAGGCTTTTCATAGTCCAACAGGTGATCGATACTTTGCTTTATTCAGACTTTGCGGGGTCATAATTTCATGAAGAATACGTTCACAGTTGAAGAGACATCTTCAGCTCGAATAATGAGGAGAATCTTGAAAATTATAAATCTAGAAATAGATCGGTAGTGAGAGAAGGGGGCGTGTCCCTCAAACAGCAACATCTGGTTTTCACTTGTGAAACAATCTTGATCCTCCTGAGTGGATTGGCACACAAAGGTGGAAAATTTGGCGCTAGATAAAAGACAAGCCTATTTTCTACAATGTCTCCAAGTTTCATCTTATTCTAGCCACTTGTTTGCATGTAATTAATATTTTTGTATATCATGTTGGTTTTTTCGCGGTAATGCCTAGGAGCTCAGGTAAAGGGGACAGTTAGGTTCAGGTCTGGTAGGGTTAACGATGCTATTATTTGTATTTGTCTTTACCTGTTTGAAGTTACCTATTTGGATATTTCAGTGGGCCCACTACCCTTACAATCACCAACGCAGACAAAGTGGTTGCAATTGCAGTCGGAAAGATTGTAGAAGGAGATTATGAATTCCAGCTGACAGTTATTGATGGCGAGAGGCAGCAGTCGACAGATTCTTTGGTGATCTCAGTCAAAAAGGGTAACATAGCAAATAATAACGTATTTTTTGTTAATTAGATTGCTGGTAAAACTGTCTTTTAATGTGCTGTAGGACTGGGTAATCTTGAGCCTGACAATGTGACTCTTTTGGTACCAGATGACAGTTGACATATGACTCGGTGAATGTGCTTAACTTTTTGCTGACCAGCAATCTGGGGCATCACTGTTTCTAAGGGCATTTGGAGGTTTTTTGTCAAAATTACTGGTTTCGAATAAAGTTTATAAAAATCAAAATCGAACGTAGGGTTTTAAAACCTTCAGAGCACCATTATAAATGGTCGCTACACATGAAAAAAGATATATTATGTAAATATGTCACATTATCATGGTGACCATCTTGAATTTGTTTAGCTATAGAAATTTCAGGAGATGTTATAAAAACCATCATCTTTTTCCAGTCATTAGTGAATTTGTTCAGTGTCACTGCAATAAAATTTTGGGGACATGGTTGGCGATGAAAACAATTATCTAAATAGGAGCAGTTATTGAACGATTAACCAAATAGTTTAACATGAAAAGCAAATGAATAAGTCAATAAAGTGAAACAAATCTTTTTGTTTTGTTTTTGTTTTGTTGTGATTATTTGACAAATTACAATGAGCATTTGTGAATGCTTGATTATAAAAGCACCTCTGTGAGAGTCTGAGCTACTTCCTTCATTAACTGGAGTTGAAGCTGTAGCAGTAGCCCTCTGTCTTTTGTCAGAAACGTTGATAATCCTCAACTGTGAGGCTTAGCTTGAAACAGAGTGTCAAGCATAGAGGTTAGAGGTGTATTGCAATCTAGGCAGTACATGCAAGTCTGGCTTCTTTTACCTGCAGCCTTGCACACTTTACAGTCTGGTTTGTATCTTAGTTTTCAAATTAAAAAAAAAAATAAAAAAAAGATGGCGCTCAGTAAGTCATGATGTTGTGACATGTGATCTTGAAGATGTTACACTGTGCTGAAAAACAGCAGGTCCAATTAGAGCAAGACTGGCATCCTTCCTGAATCTCTTTGCTGTGATCTTCTGCTTAGAGTTAGCAGTGTTGTAGCTTACATGCTCACTGACCAGAGCAGTGTCAACTAAAAATAAATAATTAATATAATGGCATGTACCATTTATACGATCTATTTGGGTAGGGGTAGTTTGCACCCAACTGGCCGAAGTGATCGACACGCCCCGACACTCTTGTTGTATTTTCTGCAAGAACTGGCTTATTTATTGTTCTGCCCTCAAGAGTTCCACTTTTCCTAACTGTCTTGTCCATAACATCATTAGAAAAAACAGTAGATATCAGGTGAACTCTTAGTGTCATGACAGGTAATGGTGAACATTCCTTTATCTTTCGTCACATAAGACAGGATGGTCTGCCTTTTTCTGTTTCAGTTTACTTTTTCTTTAAAAAAAAAAAGAAATCATCACTTGGCACACACCCATTTGTGTCTGACATAGAACCTTGTTGTTCTTCATTTGGAGGAAGATTGTCAAGCTTAACAAGTTCATGTTGAGCAGCCTTTCTCTATTTACAAACAGCATTTTCAGCTGTAGAAATGTTCTGTTCTCTTGTGCCACGCCCACTTCTTTCTTCGGATGCACCTACGTCAACTCCATCCTCAAGTTTATCATTGTTGTCTCTACTTTCAGTTGTGATATGACGATAACATTAACAGGTGAATCTCCTCTTATCCAGGAACTATTGCTTTTAGTGCTACATTCGCTGGCAGATTCCAAATAATCCATACTACTAGTCTAGCTTTTGTCAACAGACATGTCAAAAAGGCTGAATATGCGTTGGTAATGAAAATTATCAAAATTTCACTGAAAACAATACTTAAATTGGCTCAAAGCGGTATCGATCGCAGCCATCTTAGAATAATAAAAAAACACCTAGATGCAGCTTAATCCAAAAACTGTTGGTAGGGACCTCTGTCGACAGACTACATCACACGAATTCCACGACTGTCAAAGTTGGTCACCAGTGGGTATGGACGGAAATTCGACGATCGCCAAAGTTTGCCAGCAAAGTGTTAGGAAGATCCCAGCTGGGTTCATCAGTCAAGAATGGATTGCAACACTGAATACTTCACGAATGGCTCGCCTAACCTTCAACTTTGTGCCAGGTCAGGGGGGGGTGTTGGAGGCGACTAGTGTGCAGATTGTCTTGCATATACTGCGGTTGCTATGGCTGGTCCTGTCCTGGACAGAAGCAGTGTTATCATATCCCTGTCTGCCTTGATGGACATGGGGTTGCATCCTGGAGCTGCAAGAAATGAACATTTCACTAAGGAGAAAAGAGGTTTGATTAATCAACACAGAACCAGTGTTGTCAGTCGTTTTACACTTGTGGAACTTTTGAGGAAGAGATCGGAGCACCTGCGGACCTGTCCAGAGTGCTGTGATGATGATCCTCATTAAACATGACTGATTTGTCTTCTTCTTTTTCTGCCTTCTAACTCCCCAGTGGTGCATACACCCTTAACCAACTCACATCAAGTTATTTTATCATTGGCTATTGCATGCAGCTTTACCCATCTTTTTAACTTCATTCTTTAGCTCCCTTCTCTATGTGTTTTTTGGTCTTCTTTTTTTTCTATGCCCTTGTGGGTTCTGGTGCAGAGACATTCTAGTTATATTGTTATCAGGTTTTCTCACTGGTCTCTCCTAAAACTCTACATTAGTGATTCTGACATACCATTTAATTCTCTCTTTTCTGTGTAGTTAATGAATGTTTGTAATTTATTAATAACTGCCTCAGTTGTTCTCCGTGTTTCCGCTCCATACAACAGTACTGATCTGACATTAGAATTGAAAATTTCAAGTTTAGCATTAGTTTTAATTACTTTTGACCCCCCAAAATTTCCTAGTGCTATGAAAGCTCCTCTTCATTTTTGTATTTGTATTTTAATATCTCTGTCAATGCCCCCATCTCTATCTACATTACTGCCCAAATATATGCACGGCTTCCTGTCTTGGAGTGAGATTTCTCTGCTGTTAGTATTACTTACTTACTGTCCATATTTCTGTTAATTTCAGATGTAAACCTCCGGCCTAAAGCTAACGCGGGAGGTAACAAAGTGGTGCAGGTGCCAGTTACTCTGGTGACTTTGGATGGATCCAAATCATACGATGATCGAGGCATCACCAAATATCTCTGGCAGAGGGACAGCAAAAGTCTGGCGGCTGGTGTAAGTAGACCTGCTTTTCTTCTTTATCTTGCAGTCTATACCATGTGGTATTGGCAGTCATGTTTATCCACAGCCTTCTGTCCCATGTAAAAGCCTTCAGGCGTACTGGGCAAAATAGGGGTGGATCTATATTTTATAGACCAATCGGCACTGGTTGGGTAATGTGGTTAGCATAATGCTGGCTACCTTGACTTCCCAGTACTTTTACCTATGTCGGCCAGGGCCATTATTTTTTTAAATACACATATACACACAGGCACACATGGAAATGAGCAAGATAATAGGCTTGCAGGTAAAGCTAATGTTGAGGGTGACCATTCCGTGGACCAGGCTGATACACTGAATGCTCTACGAGAAGGAAGACGTTTGTGCGAAAAAAGAATCTGCAACCATAACCTGACTGCAAGAACAACATTTTAAAAGGTGAATCTGCAGGAAGATAAAGAAGAATAAGAAACAAACACAGGATTAGTGTCATCAGTCAATACATGCTTCAGGATTTGCTGAGGAGGGGATCCGAGCACTTATGGACTAAATGATAAGTGTGCAATGAGGATAATCTGTCGACTAACTAACTGACTATCTGCAACCTGTTGGGCTATTTCAGTGGTTTGAGATGAATTCTGTCTGTATTCCATAGTTGTGGGTTTAAGCTGTATGACAAACTGTATGACTAGTGAAGACATATTTTTACGGGTGCTTGGTTGTTCATGTGTCTTATTAAACACTTGTTCTGCTGTAAGGCACTGCCATCCTTTGAAGGTGACACGTTGGATTTAAGTTATCTAGTGTGTCCTTCTCTCTTTCTGTTTCTTTTTTATGAATGCCAATCAATACCTGTCTATCTGTTTATTATATTTACTTTTTTATCACATCAAGCATTGATTGGTGTTTAAAAATATGGAACCATACACTGAATATGAGGCTCTCCTCCGAACTTCTACCCCGGCATTATGGCAGCTGAACAAATATCCTTAAGGGGCTCAGTCCTATTAAAAATATGCGAACTTCCGGCGACGAACGAATCGCAGCAAAACTAGGATTACCTGACAATTTCAAGAGACGCAACACTGCAGATGATAGTTGCAGACAATAATAGCGGCCATTGACACTTTCGAGCATTTCTGCAGACGATACTAGCAGACGATACTAGCGACCATTGACAATTTCGAGACACGCAACATTACTGACGATAACAGCCACATGGCGGGGAGACCACGTGCGCCAACGCAGATTAGCGTCATTGTTGTCCTCAAACTTTTCGGCATGTGCAAAACGCGGTTACACTCACCGCCGACAGTATCCCCACGCTACGCGCATCGCGGATGGGAGCTAAACTATGTGCCTGGGACTCATGAGCAAATTAATTGGAGGAAGTTGCAGGTGATGCGGTAGCTGCTGCTCATGAGTCCAGCCATCTACGGTGCGGGGGATACGGTCGGCGGTGAGGCATAGTCACAGAAACAGGTCCGCAATTAACATATCGCTGAGACCCTGTTAGAGCATTTGTTTCGTTATACGGAGCCGATCCTAGTTTTGCCGTGATTCGTTCATCGCCGGAAGTTCACATATTTTTAATAGGGCTGAGCCCCGTAAGGATATTTGTTGCCGCCATAATGTGGGGGTAAAAGTTCGGAGGAGAGTCGAATATGAAACATAACCTTTACTACCTTAATGTACTCGTAGGGTTTTTGGCCAGTGAAAATCTGGTCCTGCTTTTGCCAACACCCATTTGTTCATATTGGGATAATTAATCAGTAGATAGCTGTATACTTCAGGTTGTTTCTAATTTTGTACCACATGTATCTTTTGTTTTCAGACTGTGGTCAACAACTCGGACCACCAGGCTGTACTGCAGCTGGTCAACTTGGTGGCTGGTCAGTATCTGTTTACACTGACTGTGGAAGATGCCGAAGGTCTCAGCACTAGTGATACTGCGACAATTACTGTGAACAGAAGTAAGGGAATAGAGTTAGCATTTGAGGAGGATGTTTATCTGGCCAATATCTGTTTACACTGAGTACACAACATGTTGGAGGTCTGAGCACTGGGAACTTGGCAACAGTTACTGTTAACAGAAGTAAAGAAACAGAGTTAACCTGTGTGGAGGAGAATATGTGTGTGTTTCATGCATAGTGTGTGTGTGTGTGTGTGTATGGAGGAGGGGGGGAACAGGGGAATAGTTCTTGTACTTCTTGGCCTGCTTCTTTATTTGCCAGGGTGTGGCTCAGGTTAGCATGTGTGAGGTTTGTGTGGCACAAGTTAGCATGTGTTGGGGAAGGAGGGGAGATGTAGCTCATGTTAACATGTGTGGGGTTTGTGTGGCTCAAGTTAGCATGTGTTTGGGGAGGGGAGATGTGGCTCATATTAGCAAGTATGGGGTTTGTGTGGCTCAAGTTAGCATGTGTTGGGGGTGTGTGTGTGTATGGCTCATGTTAGCATATGTGGGGTTTGTATGACTTAAGTTAGCATGTGTTGGGGAGGGGAGATGTGTCTCATGTTAGCATGTGTGGGGTTTGTGTGGCTCAAGTTAGCATGTGTTTGGGGAGGGGAGATGTGGCTCATGTTAACATGTGTGGGGTTTGTGTGGCTCAAGTTAGCATGTGTTGGGTGTGTGTGTTGTGTATGGCTCATGTTAGCATGTGTGGGGTTTGTATGGCTTAAGATAGCATGTGTTGGGGGAGGGGAGATGTGGCTCATGTTAGCATTTGTGGGATTTGTGTTGCACAAGTTAGTATGTTTGGGGGCGGGGGTGGGGGGGGGGGGTGGCTTATGTTAGCACATGTGCTTGATATATGGTACAAGTTAACCATCTAAGGATGTATAGCTGGCCAGTATCTGAATGTGAAAGAGGCTGAAGGACTCAGCACTGGCAACACAGTTGCAATTACTCTGTCATTTCTTGTCTTTCTAGTTCTCTTTCAGTCTTTTCTACTAGTTGTGTGTGTCTCTCTGTCTGTCTCTCTCTGTCTCCCTCTCTCTCTGTCTCTCTCTCTCACTTCTGTCTATGTGTTTGCCTCTCTCTGTCTCTCTATATCTGTCATTCTCTCTTTTCTCTTGTTGTCCTGTGAGTATCTCTCTTTGCCGTCAGTCTATCAGTGCCTGTCTCTGTGTGTCTATTCTCTTTTAATATCTGTGATTCTGTCTTCTTTTCTGTCATTGTGCTGTGAGTCTCTCTCTCTCTCTCTCTCTCTCTCTCTCTCTCTCTCTCTCTCTCTCTTTTCTGCCTGTTTCTCACTGCCTCTTTCTCTGTCTCTTTCCTCTTTCTTGCTCTCTCTCTCTCTCTCTCTGTCTCTGTGCATGCATGCGTGCGTACATCTCTCACTCTCTTTCTCTCTCTCTCTCTCTCTCTCTCTCTCTCTCTCTCTCTCTCTCTCTCTCTCTCTCTCTCTCTCTCTCTCTCTCTCTCTCTCTCTCTCTCTCTCTCTCTCTCTCTCACTCTCTCTTTCTGTGAGTGTGTATGTTAATTTTGACAGCAGACTATCCATGTATATGTTGCCTGTATGTTTTTTCTCATCTCATCAGATCCTAATGAGAAGGATTTTCTGGAGATGATCCTAGATGCCGACATTGAGCACTTTACCATGGCCAATAGAGTGAGTTCAAGTGGGACTGATTTTTTTTGTTGATATCATGATTTCCTTTAAAAGATTGTTTCATGTTTTTCATATGATAATTCCCTTTATAGGTTTTTTGTTTTTTTAAATTGTGTTCTAAGTTTGAATTATTTTATCATCTGACACAAGGAAAAAAAAAACTCTTTTTCACTACAGCACTACAGTAAATAGGCATACGATGCTAGAACACTACAGCAAACAGGCATACGATGCTAGTATGATTTTTCTAGACCAGTTGGTGCTCGAGGGGTCAGTACCATCATGCCAGGTGGTCAGTGTTCACATCACATACCATCATACCAGGTGGTCAGTGTTCACATCACATACCATCACACCAGCTGGTCAGTGTTCACATCACATACTATCACACCAGCTGGTCAGTGTTCACATCACACCAGCTGTTCAGTGTTCACATCACATACCATCATGCCAGCTGGTCAGTGTTCACATCTCATACTATCACATCAGCTGGTCAGTGTTCACATCACATGCCATCATGCCAGCTGGTCAGTGTTCACATCACACCAGCTGGTCAGTGTTCACATCACACCAGCTGGTCAGTGTTCACATCACACCAGCTGGTCAGTGTTCACATCACATACCATCATGCCAGCTGGTCAGTGTTCACATCTCATACTATCACACCAGCTAGTCAGTGTTTTCATCACATACTATCATGCCAGCTGGTCAGTGTTCACATCACACCAGCTGGTCAGTGTTCACATCACATACCATCATGCCAGCTGGTCAGTGTTCACATCTCATACTATCACATCAGCTGGTCAGTGTTCACATCACATACTATCACACCAGCTGGTCAATGTTCACATCACATACTATCTTGCCAGCTGGTCAGTGTTCACATCACAGGACATTTTCTAGTAGGCATTTTAGGAATAGGCTTTAATATTCCCTATTACATATTCCATTACACTTTTTACATTACACTTATCGGCAAAAGTGGAAACTGGTGATGATGATTACATATGACAGAGATCAGCTGAGGACAGACTTTAACAGTGAAATGATGATTCAGCTACTTTTTTCCCACTGTCACTGTCCATCAGTCCCCCCTGTATACTGTCCCCCAGTCACCAATGTCTCTGGCTCATATCTAGGGTCTGGCAAGATTAAAATCCATCTAACTACCTCACTAAGTAAATATACAATTACTTAATTCTGTGTCAGTTAATCTAGAACATGTAATGCCTAATCACCACAAACTACATCAACTCAGCTGCACTGACTATGTCGGACAGTTTATTCCTGATGACCACAGTTGGTTTTCTTGCTCACCTCGCTGTAATTTCAGGCCATTTTACCCTTCTGGCTACAGCTACTTGAGGCCACAACCAGACAGACAACCACGATTTCACACAGCTACTTGAGGCCACAACCAGACAGACAACCACGATTTCACACAGCTACTTGAGGCCACAACCAGACACAACCACGATTTCACACAGCTACTTGAGGCCACAACCAGACAGACAACCACGATTTCACACAGCTACTTGAGGCCACAACCAGACAGACAACCACGATTTCACACAGCTACTTGAGGCCACAACCAGACAGACAACCCACGATTTCACACAGCTACTTGAGGCCACAACCAGACAGACAACCACGATTTCACACAGCTACTTGAGGCCACAACCAGACAGACAACCACGATTTCACACAGCTACTTGAGGCCACAACCAGACAGACAACCACAATTTCACACAGCTACTTGAGGCCACAACCAGACAGACAACCACGATTTCACACAGCTACTTGAGGCCACAACCAGACAGACAACCACGATTTCACACAGCTACTTGAGGCCACTACCAGACAGACAACCACGATTTCACACAGCTACTTGAGGCCACAACCAGACAGACAACCACAATTTCACCCTCACTTCTCAGTTATATCTTTGAAACCCTTCACCACTCATGCTCTCTTAACAGGCCCCCCAAGCTCCACTGTATCCTGGAAGACAGCGTCACTCATGAAAAATCTGTTTTCAGTCTTATGTGGATTTGAATTCAGACCTTTTGACAGGTGGCCACTCCATGGCTCCTTCGTTATTTCATTTGGTTTGTTTAATTGTCAGTTGATTTTTCTTATGATTCTTGTAATAAACACACCTCTTCTTCCTCCTCCTTTTTTTTCTCCCTGCCACTAGTTTTTGGATGAGAAAGCCACAGGCCTCTACAAAGATTGTGGTGCAACACTTTTCTTCCACTTATACATATAACTGGCCAAACCTGAACCTTAGATCTCTCTTCTGCATTTGGAGAGCCTGTCTGCAGCACATGTTTAGATTCTGTCCACGTTGGCAAAGTTCAGAGTTCCCAGTCATAGATTTCTTCCATCTATGACTGGGAACTCTGTTGTGTCCAGTTTACAATGCAAATGTAAGGAGCATTCATTTGAAACACGTTTCAATGGCTTTATTTCAAAAGCCTAACAGAAACATCAGCAGGTGTGTCAGAATTTAAAAAAATCATTCATTTTGAATGAATTATTCACCAAGGATTTCTCAGATAAAGTCCCATTGACTTTCAGGCAATCATCCTATGACATCTCCGTTAGTCTCCACCGCTTCCACATATTATTTCACTAAATGGCTAACTGTCCGTGATTCACCTCTGTATATCTAGATGGGATTAACAGAGCTCTTGAGGATTCTCATTTTCACCTACGTTGACAAAGAATGATTGCCTAGAACATTATTCACTTTGTAAAATGCTGCCTTTGCTTGAACTATGCTGCATTTAACATATATTTCTGTTACACGTTTCACTGACTTTTATATTTAAGATAATCAGCATTTTTTGGTATTACATATTCATATGATTTTTTGTATATCTGGAATTTGATGTTTCTATTTACATTTTGTTGTGCCAGGATTTTTATGTTTCTGTGTATTATGTGTTTGACCAATTTTTGCATGCCAGGAAAGCTTGGTAGATCAGCTGGTACTGATGCTGCAGAGGTCCTCGGAAGACAGACACACAGTTGTGGATGTCCAGTCCATCACAGAAGATGTCAGCACTGGACAGTATGTTATCATTTACAATTGTTATCAATTACTGTGTACATTAGTTTCCAGGGTCTTTGATTTTGAATTCCCTGCTTTAGAACCTAAGAGAAATAATGTGACCATAACAAAAACCAGCAGGTTAGAAATATAGTTACGAATTAACACATGCTAAACTACACTCACCTGCCTGCTCAAAGGTCTTGAGTTCAAATCCCCATTGAGTTGGATAAAAACACCCCAAAAAAAATTAAACGAAAAAAATTAATTAATTAATTAGCTCCAAGATTGACCCAGTCTAAAATGGGTACCACTTGGTCCTGGGAAGTAAAGGTGGTCGGCATGATGTTGTCCACAACACCCATCAGGTGTTGATTGGTCTGCAGAAACACAAATCATATGCCTGATGTGCCACTGGCACATGGTTTGGACATGTATCAAGACTACCACCAGACAGGGCCTCACAGAGAACCCTGTCACTTAAACATAATGGAAGCAAATCTGGAGATCATGTACGTGATGGGTAGGTTGAATATCCTAAGTCGTAATTACTATTTCTACACAGCACATCCTAAGATTTACACCCAGTGTCTCTTCAAAATCTGAAGCTGACAGGTAGAACAGGACTAGACAAGAAGAAGAGATAAGCTTTCAGACAACTCTTAGATTTTTCAAAATGACCTTGGCTCCTAGGTTAACCCACCCTAAAATGAGTACTATGTAAAAGACCTGGAAAGTAAAGGCAGCTGGCTTCATGTTGACCTCATGACCCCTCGAGTGCCAGTCATCTTCTTCTTCTTCAGCATTCCAAGCCCTTGAGGTTCATTGCTGCAGATCTGCAGGTCTGTCTGGACATTATCTCTTCATATTTTTCTTGGTCTGCCTCGTGATCTACAACCATTCATCTCCCTTGGGTGTACAATTTTTCTCCTCTTTTAATATGCCCCAACCATTTCAGTCTATTAGCTCTCATGATACCAGCGATCAGTGGTGATTTAAACATTAAATATTGAAACATTAAACATTAATTGAGTGCCAATCAGTCCTAAAAAATATGAGTCTAGAAACTTATGCCCAAAATGCCAGCAGCGTTTAAAAAAAAGGAGGTGGTCTTTTAATTTACTTTTTATAGTTTTTTTAACCTTAAACAACTTAAGCCAACTTATCCTGTCCTTTCTTTGAAGGATCTCAACCAGTGGACATCATCAGAGAATGCAGGCTGCATACGTTAACAAATATATGTTGAAAGCAACAGCGACTAACCGGGCACAAATGTTTCGGAAAGATTGTGAATTCAAAACAGATCCCCCATGGCAGGGTGAAGCAGCTGTTGTTGCAACAGAAAAAACTTATCGCCAAAATTAGTACAGGAATACGAGTGAACTGTTGTTAGAGCATATGTTCGCTACCAAAAGAATTTGTTTTGTCAGTCAAGACAGTTTCCAGAGGTTGTTCTTAATTAACTGCAATATCAAAAGGTGTGTTCACAGTGGGTAATGCATTTTGAACATTGTAAACACTTGGTTCAGTGAGTAACCACAATCCTTTTTTGCGGAGGCCATTCCCCTCTTACCTAAGCAATGGAATGCTTGCCTGAATGCCTATTTTGACTTCTCTGATGAACTCCTGGTGCATAATTAATTCAAAATTAATAATTTAATTCTGCTTCACCTACTGATGCTTCTTGCATGCTTTTGTGAAAAAGCCACTTGAATGGTTTTTAAAGGAATGCTGCTTTAATTTTTCATATGTCTGTATGAGTCAGCTCTGTGGCTAAGTCAATGCGAACACTTCGTAATGCCGGGGTACCGGGTTCGATCCCAGCTGCGGGCCATACGCCTTGCGTTGGTTTTGACAGTGGTATCAGGGAGCCGACTGTCCAGAAAGCAATAGCAAACTACTGGATGTAAATTTGCCTAGTGAAACCACACAACAGCCAAGGGCTGATGGGATTGGTTCTGCAACGTCCTGTAAAGGATACGCAACTAACCTTATGTCTGTATGAAGATGGATGGCAAAAGTATACTAAAAGTAATTGATTGTACTGTTTAAACCAGCTTGTTTATTTGTAAATAAAGGGTCATACATATTAAGGTTGTTGCGTATCCTTTACAGGACGTTGCAGAACCAACCCTAACAGCCCCTGGCTGTTATGTGGTTTCTCTAGGCAAATTACGTCCAGTAGTTTGCCATTGCTTTCTGGACGGTCGGCTTTCTTGATACCACTGTCGAAACCAACGCAAGGCGCATTGCCCGCAGCTGGGATCGAACCCGGCATCCCGGCATAACGAAGCGAAGTGTTCGCATCGACTTAGCCACAGAGCCGACGGTCATACATATAGGAATGTATATTTCATTGCTAAATCATCACATTTGAAGGGTTTTCAAAGGAATACTGTTTTTATTTTACATTTAAGTCTGTATGAAGATGGATGGGAAAAGTATACTAAAAGTAATTGATTGTACAGTATAGTCCAGCTTGTTTATTTGTTAATAAAGGGTCATAAATGTAGGAATATTTATTTCATTGCTAAATCATCACAGTCATCTTCTCTTTCTCATGGTCTGTCTTCCATTTCCTTTCTTTAGCTATTTATTTCTTTATTTTTTCTCTAAGTATTTACATGACATAAATTATTGATGATAAGATGTGTTTCTGGTTGCCAGTTTGTGCATCACATTCCAAGTTCTACATCAAGGCAAAGGAACCACTACTGTGATGAATGGAATACAAGCCTTGCAGACTCTCAAATCCAAAGTCAACTATGGGAAAATTCTAGAATATACCATAGTTAGGTTGGATCTGTCAGGTAAGTGACAGACATGGTGACCTACAGTGCATAAATATTCTTGCTTTTTTTTTTCTTTATGACTTGTATTTGTTCTTTTCTTAAGAGCTTTATGGAGCCAATCTTAATATTTGTATGTGAATAATCGACAGATAGCCAAATAATGAACAGTTATACAGAAACTGGAGAGATTTGGTTTTATATATGACTATCTATGCAAGACTTCTGGCAAAGCATGTATCCATCATTCTGTGAAGAGTCAAACTTTCACACAATTTGTGATATATTCTTATTGTAGTTGATCTCACTTTCATTTTATTCTGCTGTTCTTAAAATATGTGATTTTGAATAAGAGGTGTTCCACAGTTTCAACGTCGTGCTAGATGAAGTTCTAGTCAACGATTTTTGAGTCTGTCTGGCTTTGTGGCCTCATCTTCAGTAGATTTGTGCCACACTAAGGCATGCATGTGTTCTTTATTGTTTGATGTCTCTTTTTGTCTTTTTAGGAAGAGGGGGGGGGGGGGGGGGGGGTCACATTTAGATTAAATGAGTAGTTTTTTATTTCTTTAATTGAGATTCTGTAAACGTCCTCCAGTTGTCAGTGATGGTATAGCTAGATGTTGTCAGTGATGGTATAGCTAGATGTTGTCAGTGATGGTATAGCTAGATGTTGTCAGTGATGGTATAGCTAGATGTTTGTCAGTGATGGTATAGCTAGATGTTGTCAGTGATGGTATAGCTAGATGTCAGTGATGGTATAGCTAGATGTTGTCAGTGATGGTATAGCTAGATGTTGTCAGTGATGGTATAGCTAGATGTTGTCAGTGATGGTATAGCAAGATGGGCCTTTTTCTTCACTTGAACTGTGGACCCTCTTTTGACTCAAATAGCTGCATTACGGTTGCCAGTCTCCGAAAACCTGTTTAACCTTCTAAGGAGTTGTACCTAAGGCACGTGTAACTGCTACATCAAGTACCACCCTGTCCGTGCTGTAAGCCACATAGACTGACAGTTATTTGGTCATTCTGATACACTGTTGCAGCATACTAAGAGAAGTATAATCTAGAAATGGACTATACTGTGTTCTGCATCGGTTTTTAAATCACATGCTCTTTCACATNCTTGCAGACTCTCAAATCCAAAGTCAACTATGGGAAAAATTCTAGAATATACCATAGTTAGGTTGGATCTGTCAGGTAAGTGACAGACATGGTGACCTACAGTGCATAAATATTCTTGCTTTTTTTTTCTTTATGACTTGTATTTGTTCTTTTCTTAAGAGCTTTATGGAGCCAATCTTAATATTTGTATGTGAATAATCGACAGATAGCCAAATAATGAACAGTTATACAGAAACTGGAGAGATTTGGTTTTATATATGACTATCTATGCAAGACTTCTGGCAAAGCATGTATCCATTTTGTGGCCTCATCTTCAGTAGATTTGTGCCACACTAAGGCATGCATGTGTTCTTTATTGTTTGATGTCTCTTTTTGTCTTTTTAGGAAGAGGGGGGGGGGGGGGGGGGGGTCACATTTAGATTAAATGAGTAGTTTTTTATTTCTTTAATTGAGATTCTGTAAACGTCCTCCAGTTGTCAGTGATGGTATAGCTAGATGTTGTCAGTGATGGTATAGCTAGATGTTGTCAGTGATGGTATAGCTAGATGTTGTCAGTGATGGTATAGCTAGATGTTGTCAGTGATGGTATAGCTAGATGTTGTCAGTGATGGTATAGCTAGATGTCAGTGATGGTATAGCTAGATGTTGTCAGTGATGGTATAGCTAGATGTTGTCAGTGATGGTATAGCTAGATGTTGTCAGTGATGGTATAGCAAGATGGGCCTTTTTCTTCACTTGAACTGTGGACCCTCTTTTGACTCAAATAGCTGCATTACGGTTGCCAGTCTCCGAAAACCTGTTTAACCTTCTAAGGAGTTGTACCTAAGGCACGTGTAACTGCTACATCAAGTACCACCCTGTCCGTGCTGTAAGCCACATAGACTGACAGTTATTTGGTCATTCTGATACACTGTTGCAGCATACTAAGAGAAGTATAATCTAGAAATGGACTATACTGTGTTCTGCATCTGTTTAAATCACATGCTCTTTCACATACACCAAGATCACAATATTTGTATCCTAAAAGGCTCTGTTCTCACATAGGTTTCGCTGCCCTATTTTATGCAGCATAAAAAAAAAAGAATTGAGCCACTGTCCTCCTCCCCTTCCCCCCCTTTTTTTTCCACCCCCTCCCCATTTCCATCCACAGCCCCTAAAATGCAATCTTAAACTGCAACTATTTAAGGAAATTTTCCTTAAAGTCGAAGTGCTTCTGCTTGAGAGGTGAGGAACCAAGAGTCTGCATACAAATAAGCCAGGTCTGTGAAACAGATATGCCTACAAAACTCAGGTCCTGGGACAAGACACAAAGTCCAGAACTAAATGAACAACTGGAACTTTCCAAAAAAGTTTACGATCCGTGAATGCTGAGAAGGAGAAGAAATGAAAAGTGTAAAGATGTCTTGAAAGAAATTGATTCACACAAACGTCTTCTTCTTTCTTCGCTTGAAGTAGATAATCTTAATCTGCAGTGTTGTCTCTAGAACTTCACTGTGTTTTGTAATTCACTCAGCTACCCGTAAAGTTTGGCTTGCACCAATATTGCACAAACTCCTGATTACGTGCATCAGAAGAAAGTCTACATTTTTTTATCATGTGAGAAAGGAAAAATGGAAGTATACCATGAAATGAGAAAACTGGAGGGCAAGTGAGGCAGAGAGAGAGAGAGAGAGAGAGAGACTAAAAAGAAAAGATACTGGACAGTTTTGCATCGTGGCATGAAAGAACGTCTGTATCAGAATGATTTACAGTACACAAGACAGAAGGCTGTGAACTGACAGGATTATCAGTACCACACAATGTAGACTCATCATCATCATGAATCAGCAGTTCCTTTACAGAACGTGGCCTAAAAGTCTCTTTTTCAGTCTTGTGTGCTTTCATAACCTGTGCATTTTATCTGCCCTGTATCCACATTTGCGGAGGTCGGCCTCTCCCTGATTTTCTGGAAACTACACCCACCATCATTGTCCTCTCCAGACCACCATGGTGCTTGACATGTCCAAATATTTCAGCTGTGGGAGGATGCTGTTTACAAGCAAGTTTTCCTTGATGTTCACGTCATTCAATATGTCGACGTTTTTCTTATCTTTGGTCCTCTGTATCCTAAGAACCTTTCTGTAGCACTTCATTTCAAAAGCTCTGATTTTCTTCTTCAAAGACTGAGCGAGAGTCCATGACTCGCTTTGAAACTCGCATCAGAGCATCTGGTGGGATTTAGGTTGCGATGGGATAATTTGATCCCCTCCTGCAACAAAGTTTGTGACATTTTGTTCCCACAAATCCACCTCTTTACCTGTATCATTCATGTCCCACTTGCACACATCTTTGTATTGTATTGTAGTAGAGGCCAACCTTGACATCGTGTATCTATTTGTAAGACACTATAGACTCCTTGGGGCAGTCTGCTATCCTCCTTGGCTGACACTTAATTGACATAATTTGTTAAAGAATTAGGAAGGTATTTAGAATTATAAGTAGTGTATTCATATTTGTAATATGCTACCAGTGTGAACTTTTGACTTATGCGTTTTTCCTCTTGTTTCCTGCATATATTTTCTTCTTCTGCCTTCTATGTGCCAATGGAGCATAGGCCTTCAACCAACTCATGCCAGGTCGTTCTAGCCTTTGCTGTTGCTATTAACTTCAGTCTCTGGCTCCCTTCTCCGTGTGTTTTTTAGTCTACCTTTATTGCTGTTCCCCTGTGGGTTTCAGTGCAAAGAAATTCTAGCTATATTGTTCTCAGATTTTCATGCATTTCTGCGTGTTTGTCTCTGTGGGTGTCAGTATGTGTTTGTCTGCCTGTTTGTCTGTATTTGTGTGTGTGTGTGTGTGTTTGACTGCGTGTGTGTTTATGTGGCTGTATGTATGTGTCTGCATGTTTGTCTGCGTATGTGTGGTGTGTGTGTCAGTGTGTGAGCACGAATGTAAATATGTGTGCTGTGTTTCCCTGTGTGTGTTTGTATGTAAGTGTCTGTGTGTGTGTCTGTATTTTTGTCTGAGTGTGTGTGTGTCTCTGTGGGAGTGTCCGTGTGTGCATGTGTGTGTCTCCATGCATGACTGTATTTATGACTGTATGCGTGTATGCCTGTATTACGTATGAATGTATGTTTGTATCTATGTGTGTATGTATGTTTGTGTGTACGTATGCCTGTATGTATGTGTGTATGCATGTTTGTTTGTATGTATCTGTGTATGTATGTATGTAATGTATGCATGCATGTTTGTGTTTGTAAGTGAGTGGGTAAGCGCGTGTATGTGGTTGTATGTATGCACGCACGGGTTTTTGCATGTACTTTACAACTCATGCTTTTGTGTTCTTTTATAATATTCATAATATGCATATCATCATATGATCATAACATGCTTTATTAGTAAAATACTACTGCTGTGCGAAAGATGGTTGACTGGAAGGGCCGAATGTAAGACGGGCCTGCGTGCCCAATTTGTGACCCTTTGAAAATAAAGTTCGTTTGTTCGTTTGTTCGTTCGTTCAGTGTGTGTCATATTTAAGTCTTTTCTTTACCTCTTGATCTCCTTAATACCAGGTTCGATTCAGGTTGTGGGCGATTTAGCAGCATACCTTTTTTGTGTTGATTTTGACAATGGTATGCAGAACTGACCATTAAGAAAGCATTAGCAAACCATTAAATGTATACTTGCCTAGTAACAATTACAAATGGCCAGCAAATATTGAGACTGGTTCTGCAGTATACTGTAAAGGATGCACAACAAGCTTTATTATTGAATCTATATCCAGTTTTTATTTTTTTCTTTATAGTTTCAGTGTTGTCATTGGTCTTCTTGCACCTTACATTATGGAATTATTGAATATAAATTATGGCTAAGATATTAACTGTTTTGAGAGTTATATGTCTTGTAATGCATTTGTGAAACTTAATACTCATGAAAGCTTGTGTCTGTTTTCAAGTGTGCCAAAACAACTGTTCAGGCCATGGACATTGTGACCAGAAGACCAAACAGTGTGTCTGTGAGGCTTTCTGGATGTCCAGTGTGTTCTCATCCAGCATTTTTAGTAGTGAAAGTAACTGTGGTGAGTAGTATAGACTTGAGAGAGTGGTAGTGGAGGCGAAAGTGAATGAGTGATGGTGCTGGGAGAGATGTAGACAGGGTGAGTAGTATAGACTCTAGCAGGGGATAAGTAAAATCAAGAGTGAGTCAAGGATAGTGCTGGGAAAGAAGTTACAGGGGAGATGTAGACAGGGTGAGTAGTATAGACTCTAGCAGGGGATAAGTAGAATCAATTGAGTTCAAAATCAAGAGTGAGTCAAGGATAGTGCTGGGAAAGAAGTTACAGGGGAGATGTAGACAGGGTGAGTAGAATAGACTCTAGCAGGGGATAAGTAGAATCAAGAGTGAGTCAAGGATAGTGCTGGGAAAGAAGTTACAGGAGAGATGTAGACAGGGTGAGTAGAATAGACTCTAGCAGGGGATAAGTAGAATCAAGAGTGAGTCAAGGATAGTGCTGGGAAAGAAGTTACAGGAGAGATGTAGACAGGGTGAGTAGAATAGACTCTAGCAGGGGATAAGTAGAATCAAGAGTGAGTCAAGGATAGTGCTGGGAAAGAAGTTACAGGGGAGATGTAGACAGGGTGAGTAGTATAAACTCTAGCAGGGGATGATTAGAATCAAGAGTGAGTCAATGATAGTGCTGGGAAAGAAGTTACAGGGGAGATGTAGACAGGGTGAGTAGTATAGACTCTAGCAGGGGAATAAGTAGAATCAAGAGTGAGTCAAGGATAGTGCTAAGAAAGAAGTTACAGGAGAGATGTAGACAGGGTGAGTAGTATAGACTCTAGCAGGGGATAAGTAGAATCAAGAGTGAGTCAATGATAGTGCTGGGAAAGAAGTTACAGGGGAGATGTAGACAGGGTGAGTAGTATAGACTCTAGCAGGGGATAAGTAGAATCAAGAGTGAGTCAAGGATAGTGCTGGGAAAGAAGTTACAGGGGAGATGTAGACAGGGTGAGTAGTATAGACTCTAGCAGGGGATGAGTAGAATCAAGATTGAGTCAATGATAGTACTGGGAAAGAAGTTACAGGGGAGATGTAGACAAGGTGAGTAGTATAGACTCTAGCAGGGGATGAGTAGAATCAAGAGTAAGTCAATGATAGTGCTGGGAAAGAAGTTACAGGGGATATGTGAAAGTGATAAGTAGTACTTTAGAGGGTAATAAGGATAGGAAAGTGGGTGGAAGATTTTGCTGGGAAAGATGTAACAGAAAAGAAGCGGCTATGAGTTATGTAGACTCTTTAAGAGTATTAGTTAGTTAATCGACCTGTCATCCACATTGGATAAGTCCATAGGCGCTTCAGATCCCGTCTTCAGATATCTCCCTTAGTGTGTAAAAGGACCTTTTTCCATGCTTTCGTGTGTTTTTGGAATTTAGGGCTAGACCTGTATTTTATAGACTAATCAGCACTCAGAGAGTGATGTGGTCAACATCACTCCGGCCGACTTTACTTCCCAGGACTCACCTGGTACCCATTTAAGGGTGGGTGAACCATGGAGCCAAGGTCATTTTGAAAAATAGTCCGGCTCCATCAGGACCTGAACTCACGATCTACCCATTAGCACTAGAGCGTGGAGCCACCACACCACAGCAGCTCCCTCAAAGTGTGGCTACTGATATAAACAGTTCTGTGTCGGTTTACTATTTTTCTCTGGCTACCTTATATTGTTCATACCTGGCAACATCTATTTTGACATGAAATTTTTGTATCTTAAGAGTATGGAGGAGAGGGAGTGAATCAGAGTGCAAGGAAAGATATTACAGAGGAGAGGTAGATATACATAGCGTGAACACTCTAAAGAGTGATGAGGATAGGAGAATGAGTGAATAATAGGGCAGGAAAGATAAGAGAGAAGTAGATCTATACAATGTACACTCTAGAGAGTGATGAGGGTAGGAGAATGAGTGAATGATAGTGCAGAGAGAGATGTTACAAGGGAGAAGCAGATATACAGAATCTACACTCTAGAATGCGATAATGATAGGAGAATGAGTGAATGATCATGCAGGGAAATGTGTTAAAGAGAGAAGTTGATGTAATGAGTATTATAAACTTTGTAGAGAGACGATGAGAGAGTGAGTGAAGGATAGTGCAGGAACTGTTAAGGGGAGAAGTATATATGATTGGCCATTTGTAGTCTAGAGAGGCGATTAAGAGATTGAATGAATTCCAGTGCAGGAAAAAATACAGGGGAGAAGTAGAGGTAAGTGACAGCAGTTAGCAGTGGTAAAGTAAAAGCTGTTAAGACAGATACAGGTGATACCAGTTATTAACAGTGGTAAAGTGGCAGCTGTTAACATTGATACAGTGATAGCAGTTAACATTGATAAAGTGATAGCAGTTAACATTGATACAGTGATAGCAGTCAACATTGAAAAAGTGATAGCAGTTAACACAAATAGTGATAACTGTTAACATTGATAAAGTGATAGGTGTTAACATTGATAAAGTGATAGCAGTTACCATTGATCAAATGACAGCTGTTAACATTGATAAAGTGATATCAGTTAACACTGATAAAGTGATAGTAGTTAAGACTGATAAAGTGATAGCTGTTAACATTGATAAAGTGACAGCAGTTAACATTGATAAAGTGATAGCAGTTAACACTGATAAAGTGATAGTAGTTAAGACTGATAAAGTGATAGCAGTTAATATTGATAAAGTGACAGCAGTTAATATTGATAAAGTGATTGCTGTTTACATTGATAAAGTGATAGCAGTTAACACTGATAAAGTGATAGCAGTTAACACTGATAAAGTGATAGTATTAAGACTGATAAAGTGATAGCAGTTAATATTGATAAAGTGACAGCAGTTAACATTGATAAAGTGATTGCTGTTTACATTGATAAAGTGATAGCAGTTAACACTGATAAAGTGATTGCTGTTTACATTGATAAAGTGATAGCAGTTAACACTGATAAAGTGATAGCAGTTAACACTGATAAAGTGATAGCAGTTAACATTGGTAAAGTGACAGCAGTTAACACTGATAAAGTGATAGCAGTTAACACTGTTAAGTGATAGCAGTTAACATTGATAAAGTGACTGCAGTTAATATTGATAAAGTGATAGCAGTTAACACTGATAAAGTGATTGCAGTTAATATTGATAAAGTGATTGCTGTTAATATTGATAAAGTGATAGCAGTTAACACTGATAAAGTGATTGCAGTTAATATTGATAAAGTGATTGCTGTTTACATTGATAAAGTGATAGTAGTTAAGACTGATAAAGTGATAGATGTTAACATTGATAAAGTGACAGCAGTTAACATTGATAAAGTGATAGTAGTTAAGACTGATAAAGTGATAGCAGTTAATATTGATAAAGTGACAGCAGTTAATATTGATAAAGTGATAGCAGTTAACACTGATAAAGTGATTGCAGTTAATATTGATAAAGTGATAGCAGTTAACATTGATAAAGTGATAGCAGTTAACACTGATCAAGTGATAGCAGTTAACATTGATAAAGTTACAGCAGTTAACATTGATAAGGTGAAAGCTTTCAATGTTCATAAAGAGAATAACTTATACATTGTTATGTTCCACAGATTGGAGTATTCTCTATGTTGTTATCATTTTATTCATAATCCTGGTTGCAGTAATTAGTGCAATATGGACTATTGTGTGCTGCTGTACTTCTAAAAAGTGAGTTGAATTTCTCCATAAATTTTCAGTTAGCAGTGTTAATTAAGTTCAGTCTGCAGCCATAACACGTTGAAAATACCGGTTCTCGTCCGATCACCATAGTCAAGCAACGTCGGGAGTGGCTAGTACTAAGATGGGTGATGACTTGGGAACACCACGTGTTGTAGACACTTCTGGGTTGCACCAAAGACACCCCAGTGGTGTGTATGCGATAGATCCTTGGTTTGCCGACTGTTGCAGATAGGCATAAGTTGCTGCAGGTGAAATAATATCTCAAGGTAGCTGCAGATTTGACGTAGCGGCCCTATGATCCCTTGCGATTACAAAACCTTAGTGTGACGTAACGGCTCGTGGGTTCTCTGGATTTAGGTTTTAATGAATTTTATATGTTGAGAAGGGATTTTTCCTCTCAACACATCCCCTCCACCAGATTAACTAAACTAATATCTGGGCTATGTTGCTCTCAGACAAAGTCCTGGATATCCAAGAAAACAGCCATATTGGCTCGTTAATTATTTTAACATTAGCTGCACTTGGTACCCACAAGAGAAGGAAATGGGATTTTGATGACTTTATATCATTATATTGAATGGCTTTCTAGACAGGGCAGTTGACCCATTCCGTCGACCTTCCCTTGGTAAAGAATTATTATTATTATTATTCAATGAGCCCCCACCAAATGCTATTCTATCTTAACAGTTTAATTAAACATGTAAGGACAGACACACTTGGAATTATAAAAACTGATGCAGGATAAGACCATATACTTGATTTATTAACCTAGCATTCATTTAGGTTATTTTTATTTTTAGTTAACAGTGATGGTATGGTGGTAATGAGATGCTTCAGCTAACTGAGCACCTAAGATTAGAGTGAAGTGATAATGGTGGTGTTTAGTTACATAAATACATGATACGTAACATGGTTTTTTAGAAAGTGGAACCTCTGAGAGTCCTCGCATTGAGTCTCTTCTTAGCTGTTCCAACTTTTCCTCCCAGTTCTCCTGGTTCCACCTGTTTCCCAGCTGGCCGAGTTCTAACACAATGTAGTCTCGTGCCCGTGATGATCCTCTATTTCTGTTCTCAGAAAGGACTGATCGTCACATGGAAGCTGTAATCATGGAAACAAACACATACGTGTAGTATCTTGACATACACTAAGAATACATGTATCAGTTAATACAATATATAATAATAAAATAAATCCCATCACTCCTCCTCATATTCCACATTCTCTCCAGTCTAGTCTGAAGGTCTCTGGGTCTCACACTGACGTCTAACATATACTGCCTTCCTTCTCATGTTCTGTCATGATAGTTGACTTTCTAAGTCTGTTGTCCGTCATCACTCAGACTTCCAACTGGCTGACATTGATTTGACATAAACATGTGGCGCAGGTTATGTGCTTAACACGCCAAACATTTTATACGGGCATGCTGTCCTGAATATTATCTTTCAATGACAATGAATTCAGTACACCCACCATTCTTTCCCTGGGGTTATAAATCCCCTGTTTAGGTGAACACATTTAGTGAGCACATGGTGGGCACACAAAACCATAACTGCATGGCTGCATATGTTGGCATCATTTCCCACAGTCCAAACTCATGTTTTGGTTGATGGTTGAAACATTATAATTTCATTACAATTCAGTATACAAGCCTTATTTTATAAACATGAAAACATACACTGAAAAACATGTGGCACAAACATACAAGAAATAGAAATGGTTTAGCAGTTCCCTAACTGAGATACTGAATACTCACAAAGAACTATTTCAAGCAGAATGTGTAGAAAAATTAGGAAAAGGTAGAATAGGCTTAGCTAACTCCCTAATCTATGTATACAAGATTGAAAATACTTGTACAAGCTTACCAGGGAACATTCCAGCAATCGCCAAACCGGAATCAAACAGTAAGAATTACCTCTACTGTCGACCTGAGTTTGTTGCCCGTGGGCTGCGATGTGAAGTAAACTCCAGATGCTAGTATTATTAATACCTCTATCTGTCTGCAAGGTTAAACTCCTCCCTTTACTAGGTTCTACCCAACCCTCCAGGAGATGATCTAAGCCACGCCCCTGAGGTACCTTGCAGATCAACATAGCTATCAATGGGCCTGTCACTCAAAGTAAACGGCCTTCAGTAAGACCAACCATTCTTAATTGGCAAACATCTGGTATATGATAATTTTATGACACTGGCTTGTGAAAGGAATCTCTAGCTAAGGTAGTATTAGGTAATATTACACAAAGCTGGGTTGCTTTGTCTGGCGAGAGACGAGAAAACAAAGTTTAAACAATTTTCAAAACCCTTGTAGTGGTTTTAGAACTATTTTAGGCTCAGTGCATATTGCTTATAATTCTTTGTCCTTCTCTGAACATACAAAATTATTAAACACAATATAACTTCTGAGACCACTGAGGTCATTTCGTCACAGCAGACACAAACCACCCTTTGCATGAAGCTCTGGGCGCAGTTAAGGGTCAGCGGCTGATAAGAGGGAAGTCATGGATGGCTCAGGCAGAAGACACAATCAGACAGGTTTGCATCCTTGACAACATTAGGCGAGGAGAGGAGTGGGTCAAAGTGCAACCTGAACAGTCAGACTTGTGTAGGGTCATAATCACACTGAGCCGGGATTGCAGAGACTGGCCAGCAGGTGCCACGGAGGTGGAAATTCAGCAATTAATTCAAGATAATGCTCGCTCAGAGGAATTGATCATTTACACAGACGGCTCAATGTCAAGAGGCAAAAGAAGTGCTTGGGGCTTCTTAGCAAAAGTTAATGGTCGACGTTTGGTGCAGGGGAGCCTAGCATATGATACCACAACATCCAGCTTAAGAATAGAGGTGAAGGCGGTCACTGCAGCTTACCACTGGCTAGAGAACAGGACACACACACACACACACACACACACATCGTGATTGTAACTGACTCAGAAAACATGCTGAGGAAGATCAGGACAGGCATGCTTCGTGCAGAGTGGCATGCTTCGCTGCGGAGAACATGGGTGAGGAGTATTGTCTGGATTTTTTAACTGTGTGCACCGGTGTGTTGGGAAATGAACAGGCAAACAGGCTGGCTGGCTCTGCACAACTTGGTGAAATACTGATACATGTTAAGGCAGACGTGGTTAGTGCCTTGTGGGAGAGCGTGTACAGTTCGGAGGAGCAGATGAATCACCACAGTCTGGTGAGATTGATGCAGGGGCAAGTGACGAGAGGTTCTGGCAGATGCTCGAGGCTCAGAGGAAAGGCAAGACGGACGTTTAATCAGAATGCTACTGGCACCATTAGTATCGGAACTCTTTGGAGCTGCTGAAGATGGGAACAGAGCATTTATGGGAATGCCCCGAGAGCTGTGATGTCAGTTCTTGAATCAAATCAAATCAAATCACTTAAGTTCAGTATTGGTTTTAAAAAATATCAGCTGTGATTTTTTTTTTTTTTTTATAGTATTGACATATCTCAGCATTATTTCATTATAAGCATTCATTAATATCATTACTAATATTGCAAGATACCATCAGTATAATACATTAATTTCCATGTTGGTTCTAAAAGGTATCAGTATGATTTATTTTCATTATTCTAATTATAAGAAATGATCAGCACCATGTCCCTCCCCAAACAGGAATGCAGGTGACACCTGGCTGGTGTAGTCTTCACAGGTGTCCTAATTATAACTTCTTTGGAGTTGAATGGGGTGTCTGGGATGTGCCGTGTTGGTCTGCCATCCACATTGCGATTTTTGAATCTCAGAATGGTCTGGCAAACCTCTGGAAGTTTTAGGTTTTGAACAACAGATCAACATCATGGCATGCAGGTAGTAACCCATAAGTGCTCCGTTTTTCTTGTTACTCAAGTCTGAGTCTGAAGAAGCTCAGCACAGTGCACAGACTCTGTAGCACCGGCGAGGATCCTGAAATACATTGGGTGTATTTTTAAACTCCAAATTTTGCCAGGGCAGTGCTGTTAGGCTACTCTTTTCAATTTCCAGCTGCCAAGGGATTTTTTTTACGTGCGCAACAATGCACACGGACGTCCGATCTCACTACCCAGAGACCAGGGGGAATTACTAGAAGTCCAAGTCCACATTAAAAAAAATCCCGGCCTTAACCAGAGTATGAACCTGGAATCTCTAGCACTCAAGGTGGATACCATGTGTCGAGACCACGCAGCCTCCTTGGTAAACCCCTGGAAGGGACAAACTGATCAATGTATAGATTATTAAATGTCATTGTTTGAATTAACTGTTTTTGTGTGAAGCAGTTCACCACACATTCCTTAAATAGTCCAGAGAACGTCTTTATACTCTTTTTCTAAATATAAAATGGCAGTGTTGTTGCTGTTTTTGAACTCATTATATTTCTGTTTTATCATTTCAGATGCATTCAGAAACTGAAAAAACACCGCAATCATAGATACACGTTACTAAAAGATTTAGATAATGATGGCGGCAAGGATAAACTGGAGATGATGACAAAAGGTACAGTTATGGAAGTCATTGTTCATATCTCTCTCCTCTTTGGTATTTGTTATATTTCATAAAATCAACTGTTTATCTTCTTCTTCTTCTTGGTGTTTACTGGTTGTAAACTACGGTGGAATTTTCTGGTTGTTGTTCCACCATCTGGCTTGTGAGCTAGATAGCTTTTTTAAAGCCATATTAAGGTTAAGTTTTCCCATAGCCTCTGTTCTACAGGTCATGGGGTCATGGCATAAGTCACCCGATACTATTGTTTTCCATTTAAGGCTTGACTGTGTACATGTTTATTGGTAGCTAACGGTAGATGTTGACATCTGTGACTTGGGCATTGGGAGCACACTTCGTAATGCTGGGGTGCCAGGTTCGATCCCAGCTGTGGGTGATTTGGCACTTAACCACAAATTTTACCAAGTGCCAGTTGGTGATAAAAGTATCACTCTAGCATCATATACCTGTTGCATGATTTTCATAAAAGGAGCAAAGGGCAAATCAGTGCCCCAATAAATAATATTTAAAATTTAAAAAAAATTCCTGATTAAATTATTTTTTAACATGGCTAAAGACAGAATCTGTAAACACCTCTGGTCATCTTTGTAGGATTTAGCCCCAGGAACTCCAACACAGGTTTACATCTCCGGGAAGGCTATAAAAAGGTTAGTTGCGTATCCTTTACAGGACGTTGCAGAACCAACCCCATCAGCCCCTGGCTGTTGTGTGGTTTCACTAGGCAAATTTACATCCAGTAGTTTGCCATTGCTTTCTGAAGGGTCGGCTCCCTGATCCCACTGTCGAAACCAACGCAAGGCATATGGCCCGCAGCTGGGATCGAACCCGGTAGCCCGGCATTACGAAGCGTTCGCATCGACTTAGCCACAGAGCTGATGGGAAGGCTATACCATTCAAGAAATGCCTGCAAAAGCTAGGTGTGTCTGCCGAAAGGCTCAGATATCGCATCCATGCTGTAAATATTCACAACACAGTTACATCTTCGGATGAATGCAGAAGAAGAAGAAGGTATGTCTAAAAAGATCTTAGTGCAAGAAAGTGTCCAATGAGAAGATGGATTGCTAACCTTGAAAAGGCACTATGCTTCCACATGAAGTGACAGTAGCCAGTTTTACCCATCAAATTCTAGATTGTATTCTTTCCCTCCCCATGACGCTTTATGGCAAAATCAGAAGTTTATCATTTTGAGGATGATGCTCATGAAATACACAGTGGAAGTAACCACCAGAAAACCATATTTTTAAGAATGTGATGAAAGCTGGAAAGGGAGATAACATGTTACGTGATGGTTGGGATTCTTCTTCTTCTTCTTCTTCTTCTTCTTCTTCTTCTTCTTCTTCTTCTTCTTCTTCTTCTTCTTTTTCTTCTTCTTCTTCTTCTTCTTCTTCTTCTTCTTCTTCTTCTCCTCCTCCTCCTCCTCCTCCTTCTTCTTTCATCCGAAGATGTAAATGTGTTGTGCCCCTTCACAGCATGGCTGTGCTATTTGCGACTTTGGGCCGACACATCTGACTTCTGCAGGCATTATTTGATCAGTTAGCCTTCCTGGGTTGGGATTCAAGTGCAAGAACCACTGACACATACTCAGATTCTTGAGACTAAAGAGTTTAGAAAGCATCATGGTTTCCATTCACATATAATACAGATTTGTTTAAGCACATATTTCTCTTCACATCTTTTTATGCCTTTGACCCCCCCCCCCCCCCCCCCCCCCCCCCCCCCCCCCCCCCCCCAGTGGAGCATGTCTTCCAAAAAACATGTGCCTATGCTCTGCTATTGTGTGCAGCTTATCGCATATCTTTCCCATCTTGGTGGTGAACTGATGTTTGACAAGCTAGATGTTGTGAGGGCCCTTTGGGAGTGAGTAAACAGTCTGGAGACACATTAGGGTCTGAGGAGAATAGTGCTGCTGGGAGTTACAGGGGATCTGGCCGACGCTCAAGACTCACGGCAATATACATTGAGACAGTTGCTAGTACCATCGGAATTGGAACTCTTTGCTCACTGCTGAAGATAGGGACTGAGCACTTATGGGAGTATCCCTAGTGCTGTGATATTGATTCTTGATTCAATATTCATTCAACATTCCCTGTCTTATAAAGGCAATCTGTAATTCTCTTCCTCCGACATTTTTGGACTCCCCTTTTTTCTTTCGCTCTGTGGGTTCTAACTTAAAATTAGTTACTTTTAAAACCAGTCAAAAACAGATGCCTGAGGAAAACAATGATGATAATCAAATGGGAGGAATTTGAATGAGTGAAGAAGTAAGAGAAATGTCTGGGCATCCACTAGTATCAACAGTTATAAGACAGAGAAGATGGAGCTATCCTGAGAAGAAACCAGCAGAGAAACACCAAACAGGCATTGAAATGGGAAATAAAGGGATTAAGGAAACGCTAAAGCGAATGTTGATGAGAGAGGCCAAAGCTACTGGCTTGCATTCAAACTATGATATTAAACTGATTGCACAGGATAGAACATAATGGAGGAGTAGATTGAGAGCTCTATGGGATGTATAATGGCACAAAAGAATAATGAATGAATGAATGAATGAATGAAGTTGGTTCTAGCTGTATAAATATAAGGTTTTCTAATTATCTGTCCTATACAACTGTTGTTTTCAGGCACCAGTTAATGAAGTTCTTAGTTTATTGCTAATTGTTTCAGCTCTTAGTTTATTCCTAATTGTTTCATCTGTTTTGCATTTTTCTACTCCATACAGCATTTGACATTAGATCGAAATCCTAAGTTCAAAACTAGTTGTAATTTTCTTTGATTTCCACAGATTTCCTAGTGCTGTGAAATCTCACTTTACTATTGTGCTTTATTTTTTCTTAAAATGTATATACTAATTTTTGTTGTTGTAAATCTTTATTTCTTCTCCTAAAAAGGCAAAATCCAGAACAGCAGTGTTATGATGTCTGAATCAGAGCTGTCGAGTGATGAAGAAACGTTATTTATCAGCCACAAGAAAGCATCCAATGGCGTTAATGGAAACATTCTCACCGGTCCTAAATCAACATATAAGAATGGACTCAAGACATGATAAGCATTTGCAACTCCATCTTCACTATAGCATTCTGAACTTAGCAGATTATCCTAACATGACACATATGGGAGCTTTTACCCAAGCTGAATGCAGAAAAAGTACTTTGTGACTGCTAGACCATTTACAGTTGAACTTTATTGTGTAAAGCTGTATAAGGACATGCACTTTCTGATGTTTGAGTTATGTTTCATTCAAGATCTCAAGTGCACTCTTGTTTGTTTAAAAAAAAATGGTCGCTTGTTGAGTCCTGCTTACTGTTGACTTAGTGTGATGGTTAACTTTTCTTCATTTGAAAATGCAAGTTTTTTTTTAGTTTTTTATTATGTGTTGGACAGTGTGATACTGTCTGTGTTGTGAATGTTTTGGCAGTGTGCTGCTGTCTAGTTTGTTGTGAATGTTAGGACAGTGTGGTGCTGTCTGGGTTGTGAATGTTGGGACAGTGTGATGCTGTCAGGGTTGTGAATGTTAAGACAGTGTGGTGCTGTCAACGTTGTGAATATTAGGACAGTGTGGTGCTGTCAACATTGTGAATATTAGGACAGTGTGGTGCTATCAAGGTTGTGAATGTTAGGACAGTGTGGTGCTATCAAGGTTGTGAATGTTAGGGCAGTGTGGTGTTATCAAGGTTGTGAATGTTAGGACAGTGTGGTGCTATCAAGGTTGTGAATGTTAGGACAGTGTGGTGTTGTCAGGGTTGTGAATGTTAGGACAGTGTGGTGCTATCAAGGTTGTGAATGTTAGGACAGTGTGGTGTTGTCAGGGTTGTGAATGTTAGGACAGTGTGGTGCTATCAAGGTTGTGAATGTTAGGACAGTGTGGTGTTATCAAGGTTGTGAATGTTAGGACAGTGTGGTGTTATCAAGGTTGTGAATGTTAGGACAGTGTGGTGTTATCAAGGTTGTGAATGTTAGGACAGTGTGGTGCTATCAAGGTTGTGAATGTTAGGACAGTGTGGTGTTATCAAGGTTGTGAATATTAGGACAGTGTGGTGTTATCAAGGTTGTGAATGTTAGGACAGTGTGGTGTTATCAAGGTTGTAGATGTTAGGACAGTGTGGTGTTATCAAGGTTGTGAATGTTAGGACAGTGTGGTGCTATCAAGGTTGTGAATGTTAGGACAGTGTGGTGCTATCAAGGTTGTGAATGTTAGGACAGTGTGGTGCTATCAAGGTTGTGAATGTTAGGACAGTGTGGTGCTATCAAGGTTGTGAATGTTAGGACAGTGTGGTGTTATCAAGGTTGTAGATGTTAGGACAGTGTGGTGCTATCAAGGTTGTGAATGTTAGGACAGTGTGGTGCTATCAAGGTTGTGAATGTTAGGACAGTGTGGTGCTATCAAGGTTGTGAATGTTAGGACAGTGTGGTGTTATCAAGGTTGTGAATGTTAGGACAGTGTGGTGTTATCAAGGTTGTGAATGTTAGGACAGTGTGGTGCTATCAAGGTTGTGAATGTTAGGACAGTGTGGTGCTATCAAGGTTGTGAATGTTAGGACAGTGTGGTGCTATCAAGGTTGTGAATGTTAGGACAGTGTGGTGCTATCAAGGTTGTGAATGTTAGGACAGTGTGGTGCTATCAAGGTTGTGAATGTTAGGACAGTGTGGTGCTATCAAGGTTGTGAATGTTAGGACAGTGTGGTGTTTTCAAGGTTGTGAATGTTAAGACAGTGTGGTGTTATCAAGGTTGTGAATGTTAAGACAGTGTGGTGTTATCAAGGTTGTGAATGTTAGGACAGTGTGGTGTTATCAAGGTTGTGAATGTTAGGACAGTGTGGTGTTATCAAGGTTGTGAATGTTAGGACAGTGTGGTGTTATCAAGGTTGTGAATGTTAGGACAGTGTGGTGCTATCAAGGTTGTGAATGTTAGGACAGTGTGGTGCTATCAAGGTTGTGAATGTTAGGACAGTGTGGTGCTATCAAGGTTGTGAATGTTAGGACAGTGTGGTGTTATCAAGGTTGTAGATGTTAGGACAGTGTGGTGCTATCAAGGTTGTGAATGTTAGGACAGTGTGTGTGCTATCAAGGTTGTGAATGTTAGGACAGTGTGGTGCTATCAAGGTTGTGAATGTTAGGACAGTGTGGTGTTATCAAGGTTGTGAATGTTAGGACAGTGTGGTGTTATCAAGGTTGTGAATGTTAGGACAGTGTGGTGCTATCAAGGTTGTGAATGTTAGGACAGTGTGGTGCTATCAAGGTTGTGAATGTTAGGACAGTGTGGTGCTATCAAGGTTGTGAATGTTAGGACAGTGTGGTGCTATCAAGGTTGTGAATGTTAGGATAGTGTGGTGCTATCAAGGTTGTGAATGTTAGGACAGTGTGGTGCTATCAAGGTTGTGAATGTTAGGACAGTGTGGTGTTATCAAGGTTGTGAATGTTAAGACAGTGTGGTGTTATCAAGGTTGTGAATGTTAAGACAGTGTGGTGTTATCAAGGTTGTGAATGTTAGGACAGTGTGGTGTTATCAAGGTTGTGAATGTTAGGACAGTGTGGTGTTATCAAGGTTGTGAATGTTAGGACAGTGTGGTGTTATCAAGGTTGTGAATGTTAGGACAGTGTGGTGCTATCAAGGTTGTAGATGTTAGGACAGTGTGGTGTTATCAAGGTTGTGTATGTTGTTTACACTCTGTTACAACTTTTTTTTAATGTTATGACAGTTTCATCTTGTCTATGTTGTGAATATTGGAAAAAAATGCTGACATTGGTAATGTTTGTTTGTCACTACTATACAGTTGGAGAACACCCACATAAGCAATATATTTATTAAAACTGACATAACAAAGACATTGACATATTTATGTTTCGGCATATTATGCACATAAATAAGTTTGTCACATTACTTTCAGTAATGTTTGTAGAATTAATCAATTCCAGTGATATATTTAAATATAAGTGAAAAATTATAGTAATAATTTAAAACAATTTACATGGTTAACTCTTTGGTTTAGCATCAGAGGCCCAAGTGGTAGTCAAAAGAGATGTAAAATCGGCGCATCTAGCGTTCATTGGGCCTCTAGGCGGGAACCTATGATGCGTTACTTGGGACTCAAAGAGTTAAGAAATTCCAGTAATATATTTAGAGACATTAACAGAGTGTGAACATTCAAATATTTTGCAGAATGTACATAATGAAGAATGTGCAGTAATATATTTAGAGACATTTGCAAAGTGAATGAATTCCAGTAATATTTTATAGATATTTACAAAATGAAGAAATTCAAGATATATATATATATATATATATATATATATATATATATATATATTTAGAAACATTTGCAAAACGAAGAAATATCAGTAATATTTATTTATACAGATTTACATAATGGAGCAATTTTAGCTATATATTTAGAAATATTTAAAAATTGAAGAAATTACAATATATATTTAGAAATTTCTACAAAGTGAAAAATTGTAGTCATATATTTAGTCAGATTAAAATATTAAAAAACTCTCCAAGCAATATATTTAAAAAGATTTACATAGTGAAGACATTCCAGTAAAAATATTTAGAAAGATTTACTGAATGAATAAATTCTAGTAATCATCAGGAAATATTCACAAAGTAAAGAAATTCCAGTTAAAAATTTAGAAACCTTTACAAGGTGAGGAAACTCCTGTAAGGTCAACTACTTCTCTAATAGAGCTTCAGTGGTTTTTTTTTTCCCTTGCTTCTGCTTTTGTAGTTGTGATTGTGCTGTTGATTTAGTCTGCTTTTTTTCCCCTTACTTTCTTCATAACAAGGATCTATGTTACTAATGGGTTAAGCCATTTGCCTCTCCTCGCTCTAAATGTTGAGCGAATGCTTCACAGACTGTTGTTTTCATACAGTTTGTATTAAGAGACCTAGGAGTCACTGCTAGATGTCATGCTCTGCGTGGTGTTCTAGGCAGGCAGAGAGATCGAGGCATGTGAGATAAAACCCAATGCAATGAAAGTTGATTCTGTTGTTCTATCCATGTTTTATTTTTCGTTCCTATTTTCTAAAAACTTTAATTTGTACATTGCAAATGCTTTAAACCTGCTGCTGGCCGTCTTCCATGCTCACCTGATCAACTAACTTTTGCAGGAGCTATATGAGAATAGGGGCTTTTAAGCTGAAATGCTATAGAAAGATTTTCAAAATATCTTGAACAAAGAAGATGAGAAATACTGACATCTTGAAAGGACTGAACATCAAGGAAGATTGGCTATTAAACAGCATCCTGTCTCCGAAGCTGAAATATTTTGATCATATCAAGCGCCACGACTGATTGGAAATTTTTTTTTGCGTGTGCATCTGTTTTACAGATCTTGCCTATTAATATGCAAACTGTTGGTTCCTTTCCTCTCAGGCAGATGCTCTCTGACTTTGAAGGAAGCCCCTAATTAGTTAACTCTTACAACATGCTTGTTGGGGAGGCAGTGGCTCTGTTGGTCATGTCTCTGCAGTCCTGGAAACCACACCGGGATGCTAGACTTGTCTTTTGCAGACCAGTTGGAACTCAGAGGGAGATGTAGTCAGCATTATGCTGGCCTCCTTTACTTTCCATGACTTCACCCTTTGAAGGCTGTGTTAATCTTGGAGCCAAGGTTATTGCTGAAGGAAGAAAATCAGGCTCCTTGTGAATTAAAACCCCATGACCCTTCAGATCTGCAGGCCAGCACCTAGCCCCTACAACTACCACGGTAGTTTTACACAAACCACCATGTCTTTCTGTTTGCATGTACATCATGATTGCTTCTGCATATTTCATTGTCCATTGATACAGTGTATATTATATGATATGATTTATCTTTTTCAGTCATACCAGAAGTCCAGGAAAATAAACTAAATTGATTAACTATTGCACCCCGAAAATACTTCTAAAAAATACAAGAGCTCATGGAAATCCCTGAATAATAAATGCTTTAAAAAAGCCATTTATTTATCTGCATTCAAAATCACTAAAAAACGAACTGAGTGGAATACATTCCCAGAGGTCTTAAACAAATTTCTCAGTTTGCTCATGATGTGACCTCATCAGAATTCTAACACTAAAGTTACAGGCACATTATGATGCCAGAACGGCTTTCAAAAAGACATATATTCATATTTGGTCCCCTTAAACGCTGCATAAGTGCAAACAGAACCTAATGATGTTAATTAGGCATTTTGGGACAGGCCGCTGCAAAAAATGCAGGAAAAGAGGCATTATGGGATTTAGTCACAGTTGTAAATGCTGGATTTGAGACTTTTGGGAGCAGCAAGGTAAAAATCTGACAATTATTAAATTGGCAATAAAGTGTTATAGTATATATATAAATATATATTATAAAAGTAAATAACGTGTCTGGCTATTTACAGAGTAATTTTACTGCACAATGTTGGGATCTAAGTTTGTATATACATGTCTCTATGTGTGTGTGCATGCATACATATGCACACGGAGTAATTTTACTGCCCTATGTTGAGATGTAAGTGTATTCGTGTGTGTAGAGATTAATTTTACTGTGCTGTGTTAGGATGTAAGTATGTTCAATTGTGTAGAGACTAATTTTACTGTGCTATGTTGGAAAGTAAGTGTGTTCATGTGTGTGTTGAGAGTAATTTTACTGTGCAATGTTGGGATGTAAGTGTGTTCATGTGTGTGTACAAAGTAATTTATAAGTGTGTTTATGTGTGTGTACAGAGTAATTTTACTGTAAAATGTTGGGATGTAAGTGTGTTCATGTGTGTGTACAGAATAATTTTACTGTAAACTGTTGGGATGTAAGTGTTTTCATGTGTGTGTGTACAGAGTAAATTTACTGTGCTGTGTTGGGATGTAAGTGTGTTCATGTATGTGTGTACAGAGTTAATTTACTGTGCTGTGTTGGGATGTAAGTGTGTTCATGTATGTGTGTACAGAGTAAATTTACTGTGCTGTGTTGGGATGTAAGTGTGTTCATGTATGTGTGTACAGAGTAAATTTACTGTGCTGTGTTGGGATGTAAGTGTGTTCATGTATGTGTGAACAGAGTAATTTTACTGTGCTGTGTTGGGATGTAAGTGTGTTCATGTGTGTGTGTACAGAGTAATTTTACTGTGCTGTGTTGGGATGTAAGTGTGTTCATGTGTGTGTGTACAGAGTAATTTTACTGTGCTGTGTTGGGATGTAAGTGTGTTCATGTGTGTGTGTACAGAGTAATTTTACTGTGCTGTGTTGGGATGTAAGTAGTGTGTGTGTGTGTGTGTATGCCTGCATAATTTAAGTTTTACTTTCCGTAGCACACCCAGGCTTACAGTTTATTTATATGTATTATTCTTTGATCTTGTGGCTTAATCATTGGGTTACTGCTGTAAATATTGATTCTGATCAAGTTAAACATGTTTGTATAACGCTCAACCTGTGGCTGCGTAATGGAATTATCACTGTAAAATAGATCTTGTAGTCATGGTTTCGATGATTTTACGATGAACAGTCAGTATAAAATCGTCACCATCTTATCATTGCTGTAATTGTCACGTTTATCATCTTAGTTATTGCTCATTTTTGTTGTCTGACTGATCATATTCATCATCATCATCATTATCATAATCATCATCATAATCCTTAATGTGCTATTTATTTATTTATGTAGTTATCAGTGACACCAGAAATCATTGTCATATATCAGCATCATTATCTCTTCATCTTCGTGTTCATCATCATCATCGCCATCAGTAGTGTGAAACAAGACTGCAAACGTGGCTGCCAGTTATTGTCTGTATCGATCTGTGATTTTTCAGCATTACCAGTATCATTACAGAGTGGCTGTATAGTGTGTGTATACTTTCTTGCTGAGAGAGGGGTGTGGGGTTCCATCCCTAGAAGTAGGGTCTAAAAAATGGGTACCATTTAATTTTCAGAAATTAATTTAGTGAACTGTAACTAAATGGTTTGACGGGGGGGGGGGGGGGGGGGGGGGGGGGGGGGGGGGGGAAGAGGACAACATTCACTTTTTAATGCCAGGGTCTTGCTTAACATGAACTCATGCAACAAGGTCTAGATACCATAATCTTTTTTTTTAACCCTTCCACATATCTTCTTTCTTCTTTGTGTTCTCCAGCTGTAAACTCTGGCGAAAAGTTCTGGTTGTTCATCCACTTTTGGACTGCAGTCCTGTTCCAGAACATGAGTATTGCATGGGCATCCGTTTTACAGATCTGACTCATTTGTATGCAGACTGCTGGTTCTTTGCCAGTCAGGCAGATGCACTCTGACTTCAAAGGAAGCTCCTAATTAGTCGACTCTTATGACATGCTTTTGGATAGGCAGTGGGTTTCTTCTTGTTTTCCTTATAATAGGACCCTGTAACCCACATGGGGACCTTCCACATATGACAGATGACTTACGACCAGTTTCACTTATGCCCTGTTAGAACAGAACTTGGTTGTAAATCAGAGATCCTGGAAGCCAGCAGCCTTGATGCAAGCTAGCATGCAGTCCAAATCTCTCCCTGTATGCTATATAGCGTTGTTTTGAGTGAGGTTAGAACAGGTCAGGTGGTCTGTGTGATCACAGCATATTGACTGAGTGTTGGAGTACATACATGCTCAAGATTTTCATGTACCAAGTTTGAGGGACACATCTCTCTGTTTTTTATACTGAAACTTGAACATATGTTGGCAAAGTCTGTTATACCCTTTCCTTAGTCTGAATATGATACATTGACCCTCTCTTAAACCTTTCTCTCTAAAATAATACACCACATGGAATTAACTGCTGGCTCACTGTATTAAGGAACGTAACATTTCATATACACTTTTTTCTGAACATACCAAAGAAATCTGGCACAGTATGTGCCTGTTGAAAGTAATATATTCATACTCTTTTAGTGTTAATAAAAAATATTCCTCTTGAACACCTGCAGCAAAATCTTCTGGGACTAAAAGAGTTAAGAGGTGTATCATACTTGGATATCATGGTCTAGTATGTATAAAAACCTAACATTTAACCTTCCACTGGAAGTATCTGCTATGGAACTAAATTTACCTTTGTTATCATTCCACTTTCCTGAATCTTTCTGTTTTAGCCAAACATTGACAAATTGAAAAAACTGAAATGAAATCTCTATGGCAAATCCTAAATGTAGCTAGAAGAGACAGAATAAGAAATGATGATATAAGCTAAGCTTGGACAGAACCGGTACTAAGCACTTGTGTCAAGAAAACAACATGATAGTACATCACAGAGAGCCCTATAACTTGAACATAATGGAAGCAGCACTAGAGATTGACCTCACAGGTGCTAGCTAGAAAGAATATCCAAGGTCGAAATACCAGCTTATACATAGCACTTACCAAAGAGATACTTCTCGTCCTTTTTAGGATGAAATTTTTCGTTATTCGAAGCCCTACTCTGGCTTTTGCCAGGGGCTGCAATATAGCCTTGCCATACATATGGCCTTAAGACTGAACGCAGTTTCTGGGACCTCTCCACGGTGATCCTCACAAACATGGAGGCACATTGTGTCATTGGCTGTTTATCGCTTGTGTGATGTCCTGGTGAGGTAGAAAGTCAGTCGACTTACCAATGCTCGCACCTGATGCCTCTTTGAAACCTGACGCTGAAAGGCAGATGATGACTAGATCAGAAGAAGTGTGGTTGCCACTTTTCTCCCCAAGTACATCCAGTGCAGGCTTGAACATCTTGGATTCAAGCTCTCAGTGAGGCAGATAAAAAAAAAAAAATAACCTAAGCTTCCAGATTGATGCAGCCTGAAATGGGAACCAGGTATTGTCTCCTGAGAAAAAGTAATAACAATTGTTTCTGTATGGGGTAACAATACAACATTTTTATCTACAGAGTTCATGCTGACTCTACTGTCCATCTGCCCTGAATCTTCCCATCTTAAACCACCTTAAACTATGGCAATTAAGGACAGTCAGGTTTTTTTTTTTAAATTACTTTGATAGTTAGTCGACAGATTATCCTCATTGCACATTAAACCATTCAGTGCATAAGTCTTCGGATCCCCTCCTCAGAAAATCCTGCAATGTTTAGTGGCTACGACACTAGTTCTATGTTGGTTTCTTTTTGTATTTTAGCTTCCTGCTTAGTGATCTTATTTGGTCATATCCCTATTAACTTGCTGTTCTTGCAGTTTGGTCATGGTTGCAGATTCACTGTCGTCATAGAGCATTCAGTATATCAGCCTGGTCCAAGTATGTTCTCATTGGGTTACTTATTGTGAGCAGTGTAACTGTATCTGACCATCTTCTTCTTCTTCTTATTCTACTTCATGCGACTGATATAAATGCTGTGTGCCTGTTTACAGCATAACTGCAATATTTGCACCTTTTGGTTGACTGATCTGACTTCTTCAGGCATTTGTTTTCTGGGTTAGCCTTTCTGGTGTATCTGAACATCTGGTAACAAAAGAGACATCAGTTGATCAGTATCTACTTTTGTTGTATTAATTTTTGTTTACAGTCTCATTTCTGAACTGTCTGCAAGCCTAGAGAAAATACAGTGGTACCTCGGTATACGTTCCATTTCTGATCTGATGAGTCCAACTTGCTATGTTCGACTTGCTGTGCGTCCTTTTAGACAGGGGGGGGGGGGGGGGTGTAGGGGGGGGGGGGGTGGGGGGGGGGGGGGAAGAGAAAGAGAAAAGCACCACACCAGAATGTCAGATTTCTCAAGTTTTATTGAAAGAGAACTCTCCTTCCAAACAATAATATCTCCTCTCCCTTCCCCCTTCTCAGCACAATCCTAGTAATATCTCCTCTCCCTTCCCCCTTCTCAGCACAATCCTAGTAATATCTCCTCCCCTCCCCCTTCTCAGCACAATCCTAGTAGGCCCTTGATTCTTCTCAGCAGTGTACAGTGATGTTAAATTTACATCTATTTCATCTAATTGCTTTTGTATTTATGTGTTGTATTAAGCAGAGTTTAAATTATTTTAATTAAACAAACCCTTCACCCTGTATAATGTGGTGATAACAGTTGTAATTTCTTAATGGCATCGGATTTATCATTGTTATGAGAAAATTTGCTAGGTATGTGTTGTGTTTGGTATAAGTACGAGAACCTGAAATGGATTAATGGCATATACCGAGGCAGCACTGTGTATGTGGGCTTCTGTGTTAGAAACATTCTTAGAATACTGTGGATCAAACAAATTAGAGTGAGTCAAGTAAAGGACCCTTTCCACACCTTTGGCACATCAGGCATATAGGGCTAGACCTATATTTTTTATAGACCAGTCAGCATTCAGTGGGTGATGTGGTCAACATTATGCCAGCTGCCTTTACTTCCCAGGAAGTTACATGTTAGCCATTTTAGACTAGGTCAACCTGTGAACAATGGTCAGTTTTGAAAAAAATATGTCTTCATGCAGATTTGAATCCTTGACCTTTAGCCATCTCCAGTTAAAATTGTGTGTCCCAAGTCAAAATTATACACCCCAAGTCAAGATTGTACATCCCCAGTCAAGATTGTGCATCCCCAGTCAAGATTATTCATCCTCAGTCAAGATTATGCATCTCCAGCCAAGTTTATACATCCCCAGTCAAAAATATGCATCCCTGGCCATGTTTATACATCCCCAGTCAAGATTAAACATTCCCAGTCAAGATTAAACATCCCCAGTCAAGAATATGCATCCCCAGTCAAGATTATGAATCCCTATTCAAAATTATAATCTCCAGGCAAGAGTATGCATCCCCAGTCAAGATTAGGCATCCACAGTCAAGATGATGCATCCCCAGTCAAGATTATAATCCCCAGTCAAGATTATAATCCCCAGTCAAGATAATGCGTCCCCAGTCAAGATTATACATCCCCAGTCAAGATTATACATCCAGATGCAAGATTGTACATTGCAAGTCCAGATTGTGCATCCATCATCAAAAGTTTACATCCCCAGTAAAGGTTAAACACCTACGTCTAGATTGTACATTCCACATGAGAATTACACATCCCAAGTCAAATTTATGAATTTTAGTTCATTATAAATGCTGCATGTATGTTTTTTTTTTTTTTGGGTAATTGATTTTCAGTTGTAAACATTAATATGACAGTTTATGGCACAGGATGGACCAGAAGGGAGAAATGGAATGCGTGAGTCAGCTGATAAATATTTGTTTTAGGTCCTGCCGAATGTATTCCATTTATTGCTTCACTGTGCTTTTGTCTGTTGATTACTTCCTTTATTTATTATTGTACATTCGGAAGCAAACATTTATAGAATGTAGATAAATCAATTTTTAGATAATTTATTTGTTACCTGTGTAAAATTTATACGATCAAAGCATCATGTTTTGGAAATTCCTACAAGTTCACAAACCATTTTATTTAGCATTTCATGGCTAAAGGGTTATGTAATTTTAGCATGATGTTTTCAACATTCATAGCCAGATTCGTGGAGTCTGCTTAAACTGCATACTGTATGTTCTTCGTTTCTTTTAAACACCTTATTTCACCTTCAGTAATATTTTTAGCTGGTTATGAATTTTCACATACGTTTTGTGCAAGTCTTGTTCAAATTTGGGTAGCTGTTAATGCTAAGCTTAAGATTATAACTGTCTTATCTGAAATATTACTATATTATTCATTTACAGTTTATTCAAATAATATGAAACTAACATTATTGTTCCCTGTGAAACCTATTTAAACAATCTGATCTCAGCATAATTTTTATCCACAGTGTGTTCTGATCATCTGACATTAGCATGACTGGCCATGGGAAATCTGTTTTAACGTTGTGACTTTTAACCCCTTTACTCCCAAACCCCAACAGTTCCTAAAGAATGCTCAAAAAAAAGCACACACACACACAGAAGAAATGTACATTTTACAGCCTAATAAAAAATTTTTTTTAAATTACGTTTAAAAACGAAATTAAAAATAAAAATTGGGGGGGGGGGAGAGAATAATTAAATATGAATGGAAATGAGAATTAAATGGAATACATTCCCTCGGGCTGATACTATAACCCCGTGATCTCATTGCTATGCCACCAAGAAGAGGATACACCCACATCTAGATTGTACATTCCAAATCAAGATTATACATTTAAAGTCAAAATCATGCATTCCAGTTCACCATAAATGTAGCATATAATATTCATGCTGTGACTCTTACCTCATGACTATATGACCCCATCGTTATGTGACAGCTAAGACTAAAGGCAGATTATGAGGTCATGGTGAATTTTAAAAAAGGCACCCCCCTTCCCCCCACACACATGTGTGTGCGCGCCCTTATGCACACACACCACCACCATCTTCTTATCCTCTATTTCCTCCCAGTCCTCCTAAGCCCTGAGCAAGAGCAATAGATTAATGCCATCAACTAGACCTGTCATGGGCGGGCCAACGCTGCCACATCAGTTTACCGGTTTATCTGTCGTTATGCAGATTTGTAACAGAAGGCGATGCTGTATTAGCCATATTTCAGGGCCAAAAAGTTAACATAATTGTTTAATTGCAGTCTCTTCAGAAAGTCTGGCTTCAACATAATTCTACCGAAATGTTGATTGCTTATAATTATGGCCTGAAACTGTCTCATTCAGTTCTGTTTCTGTATCTTCCAGCCTATCCTGGCATCTCTTTCAGGCCTCATGTTTATTTGATTGCTTTGTTTGTGGATCTCTTTTCAGATGGGATATCAATATTCTTTGTATCTGTTTTGAATTGACCAATTTGTTGTTGTTTTTTTTTAAAACTTTTTTCTTCTGTTTTTTTTTTTCTTTGTGGGAACTGACATTGTGCAGTCATGCTGATTGCTATATAAGTGTTTGAGTGCTGTGTAGTTAAATGAATGATTTATAAAAGTCTAGTTGGACTGCATTGTGTAAGGGTGATATGTTATAATTGTCTAGTTTGACTAAATGTTAAGGTGATTGTATTATAAATGTTTAGTTTGACTACATTGTGAGTGTTAAAATGAATGTGTTATGAAGGGCTGCCTTGACTGAAGCTTCCTTGTTACTTTATTAATCGTCATCATCATCATCATGGTGTGCCATTTATTTTTTCACACATGGCTCATAATCTGTCTCTCCATTCTGTTCTGTCTCCTGAATATCCCTCCATTCTGTTCTGTCCTAAATATCCCTCCATTCTGTTCTGTCTCCTGAATATCCCTCCATTCTGTTCTGTCTCCTGAATATCCCTCCATTCTGTTCTGTCTCCTGAATATCCCTAATTTCTGTTCTATCCTAAATATCCCTCAGTTCTGTTATGTCCTGAATATCTCTCCATTCTTTTCTGTCCTGAATATCTCTCTATTCTGTTCTGTCCTGAATATCCCTCTATTCTGCTCTGTCCTGAAAATTCCTCCATTCTGTTCTGTCCTAAATATCCCTCCATTCTGTTCTGTCCTAAATATTACTCTATTCTGCTCTGTCCTGAAAATTCCTCCATTCTGTTCTGTCCTAAATATCCCTCCATTCTGTTCTGTCTGAATATCCCACCATTCTGTTCTGTCCTGAATATCCCTCCATTCTGTTCTGTCCTGAATATCCCTCCATTCTGTTCTGTCCTGAATATCCCTCTATTCTGCTCTGTCCTGAATATCCCTCCATTCTGTTCTGTCTTGAATATCCCTCTATTCTGCTCTGTCCTGAATATTCCTCCATTCTGTTCTGTCCTGAATATCCCTCTATTCTGCTCTGTTCTGAATATTCCTCCATTCTGTTCTGTCCTGAATATCCCTCTATTCTGTTCTGTCCTAAATATTCCTCCATTCTGTTCTGTCCTGAATATTCCTCTATTCTGTTCTGTCCTGAATATCCCTCTATTCTATTCTGTCCTGAATATCCCTCTATTCTGTTCTGTCCTGAATATCCCTCTATTCTGCTCTGTCCTGAATATTCCTCCATACTGTTCTGTCCTGAATATCCCTTTATTCTGCTCTGTCCCGAATATTCCTCCATTCTGTTCTGTCCTAAATATCCCTCTATTCTGCTCTGTCATGAATATTCCTCCATTCTGTTCTGTCCTAAATATCCCTCCATTCTGTTATGTCCTAAATATCCCTTCATTCTTTTCTGTCCTGAATATCCCACCATTCTCTTCTGTCCTGAATGTCCCTCCATTCTGTTCTGTCCTGAATATTCCTCCATTCTGTTCTGTCCTGAATATTCCTCCATTCTGTTCTGTCCTGAATATTCCTCCATTCTCTTCTGTCCTGAATATCCCTCCATTCTGTTCTGTCCTGAATATTCCTCCATTCTGTTCTGTCCTGAATATCCCACCATTATGTTCTGTCCTGAATATCCCACCATTCTGTTCTGTCCTGAATATCCCTCCATTCTGTTCTGTCTTGAATGTCCCTCCATTCTCTTCTGTCCTGAATATCCCTCCATTCTGTTCTGTCCTGAATATCCCTCTATTCTGCTCTGTCCTGAATATTCCTCCATTCTGTTCTGTCCTAAATATCCCTCCATTCTGTTCTGTCCTGAATATCCCTCCATTCTCTTCTGTCCTGAATATTCCTCCATACTGTTCTGTCCTGAATATCCCTTTATTCTGCTCTGTCCTGAATATCCCTCCATTCTGTTCTGTCCTGAATATCCCTCTATTCTGCTCTGTCCTGAATATTCCTCCATTCTGTTCTGTCCTAAATATCCCTCCATTCTGTTCTGTCCTGAATATCCCTCCATTCTCTTCTGTCCTAAATATCCCTCTATTCTGTTCTGTCCCGAATATCCCTCCATTCTCTTCTGTCCTGAATATCCCTCCATTCTGTTCTGTCCTGAATATCCCTCCATTCTGTTCTGTCCTGAATATCCCTCTATTCTGCTCTGTCCTGAATATTCCTCCATTCTGTTCTGTCCTGAATATCCCTCCATTCTGTTCTGTCCTGAATATCCCTCTATTCTGCTCTGTCCTGAATATCCCTCCATTCTGTTCTGTCCTGAATATCCCTCTATTCTGCTCTGTCCTGAATATTCCTCCATTCTGTTCTGTCCTGAATATCCCTCTATTCTGCTCTGTTCTGAATATTCCTCCATTCTGTTCTGTCCTGAATATCCCTCTATTCTGTTCTGTCCTGAATATTCCTCCATTCTGTTCTGTCCTGAATATTCCTCTATTCTGTTCTGTCCTGAATATCCCTCTATTCTATTCTCTGTCCTGAATATCCCTCTATTCTGTTCTGTCCTGAATATCCCTCTATTCTGCTCTGTCCTGAATATTCCTCCATACTGTTCTGTCCTGAATATCCCTTTTTTCTGCTCTGTCCTGAATATTCCTCCATTCTGTTCTGTCCTAAATATCCCTCTATTCTGCTCTGTCATGAATATTCCTCCATTCTGTTCTGTCCTAAATATCCCTCCATTCTGTTATGTCCTAAATATCCCTTCATTCTTTTCTGTCCTGAATATCCCACCATTCTCTTCTGTCCTGAATGTCCCTCCATTCTGTTCTGTCCTGAATATTCCTCCATTCTGTTCTGTCCTGAATATTCCTCCATTCTGTTCTGTCCTGAATATTCCTCCATTCTCTTCTGTCCTGAATATCCCTCCATTCTGTTCTGTCCTGAATATTCCTCCATTCTGTTCTGTCCTGAATATCCCACCATTCTGTTCTGTCCTGAATATCCCACCATTCTGTTCTGTCCTGAATATCCCTCCATTCTGTTCTGTCTTGAATGTCCCTCCATTCTCTTCTGTCCTGAATATCCCTCCATTCTGTTCTGTCCTGAATATCCCTCTATTCTGCTCTGTCCTGAATATTCCTCCATTCTGTTCTGTCCTAAATATCCCTCCATTCTGTTCTGTCCTGATATCCCTCCATTCTCTTCTGTCCTGAATATTCCTCCATACTGTTCTGTCCTGAATATCCCTTTATTCTGCTCTGTCCTGAATATCCCTCCATTCTGTTCTGTCCTGAATATCCCTCTATTCTGCTCTGTCCTGAATATTCCTCCATTCTGTTCTGTCCTAAATATCCCTCCATTCTGTTCTGTCCTGAATATCCCTCCATTCTCTTCTGTCCTAAATATCCCTCTATTCTGTTCTGTCCCGAATATCCCTCCATTCTCTTCTGTCCTGAATATCCCTCCATTCTGTTCTGTCCTGAATATCCCTCCATTCTGTTCTGTCCTGAATATCCCTCTATTCTGCTCTGTCCTGAATATTCCTCCATTCTGTTCTGTCCTGAATATCCCTCCATTCTGTTCTGTCCTGAATATCCCTCTATTCTGCTCTGTCCTGAATATCCCTCCATTCTGTTCTGTCCTGAATATCCCTCTATTCTGCTCTGTCCTGAATATTCCTCCATTCTGTTCTGTCCTGAATATCCCTCTATTCTGCTCTGTTCTGAATATTCCTCCATTCTGTTCTGTCCTGAATATCCCTCTATTCTGTTCTGTCCTGAATATTCCTCCATTCTGTTCTGTCCTGAATATTCCTCTATTCTGTTCTGTCCTGAATATCCCTCTATTCTATTCTGTCCTGAATATCCCTCTATTCTGTTCTGTCCTGAATATCCCTCTATTCTGCTCTGTCCTGAATATTCCTCCATACTGTTCTGTCCTGAATATCCCTTTATTCTGCTCTGTCCTGAATATTCCTCCATTCTGTTCTGTCCTAAATATCCCTCTATTCTGCTCTGTCATGAATATTCCTCCATTCTGTTCTGTCCTAAATATCCCTCCATTCTGTTATGTCCTAAATATCCCTTCATTCTTTTCTGTCCTGAATATCCCACCATTCTCTTCTGTCCTGAATGTCCCTCCATTCTGTTCTGTCCTGAATATTCCTCCATTCTGTTCTGTCCTGAATATTCCTCCATTCTGTTCTGTCCTGAATATTCCTCCATTCTCTTCTGTCCTGAATATCCCTCCATTCTGTTCTGTCCTGAATATTCCTCCATTCTGTTCTGTCCTGAATATCCCACCATTCTGTTCTGTCCTGAATATCCCACCATTCTGTTCTGTCCTGAATATCCCTCCATTCTGTTCTGTCTTGAATGTCCCTCCATTCTCTTCTGTCCTGAATATCCCTCCATTCTGTTCTGTCCTGAATATCCCTCTATTCTGCTCTGTCCTGAATATTCCTCCATTCTGTTCTGTCCTAAATATCCCTCCATTCTGTTCTGTCCTGAATATCCCTCCATTCTCTTCTGTCCTGAATATTCCTCCATACTGTTCTGTCCTGAATATCCCTTTATTCTGCTCTGTCCTGAATATCCCTCCATTCTGTTCTGTCCTGAATATCCCTCTATTCTGCTCTGTCCTGAATATTCCTCCATTCTGTTCTGTCCTAAATATCCCTCCATTCTGTTCTGTCCTGAATATCCCTCCATTCTCTTCTGTCCTAAATATCCCTCTATTCTGTTCTGTCCCGAATATCCCTCCATTCTCTTCTGTCCTGAATATCCCTCCATTCTGTTCTGTCCTGAATATCCCTCCATTCTGTTCTGTCCTGAATATCCCTCTATTCTGCTCTGTCCTGAATATTCCTCCATTCTGTTCTGTCCTGAATATCCCTCCATTCTGTTCTGTCCTGAATATCCCTCTATTCTGCTCTGTCCTGAATATCCCTCCATTCTGTTCTGTCCTGAATATCCCTCTATTCTGCTCTGTCCTGAATATTCCTCCATTCTGTTCTGTCCTAAATATCCCTCCATTCTGTTCTGTCCTGAATATCCCTCCATTCTCTTCTTTCCTGAATATCCCTCCATTCTCTTCTGTCCTGAATATCCCTCCATTCTCTTCTGTCCTGAATATCCCTCCATTCTCTTCTGTCCTGAATGTCCCTCCATTCTCTTCTGTCCTGAATATCCCTTCATTCTCTTCTGTCCTGAATGTCCCTCCATTCTCTTCTGTCCTGAATATCCCTTCATTCTCTTCTGTCCTGAATGTCCCTCCATTCTGCTCTGTCCTGAATATCCCTCCATTCTCTTCTGTCCTGAATATCCCTCCATTCTGTTCTGTCCTGAATATCCTTCCATTCTGTTCTGTCCTGAATATCTCTTCATTCTCTTCTGTCCTGAATATTCCTTCATTCTCTTCTGTCCTGAATATCCCTTCATTCTCTTCTGTCCTGAATATCCCTTCATTCTCTTCTGTCCTAAATATCCCTTCATTCTCTTCTGTCCTGAATATCCCTTCATTCTCTTCTGTCCTGAATATCCCTTCATTCTCTTCTGTCCTGAATATCCCTTCATTCTCTTCTGTCCTGAATATTCCTTCATTCTCTTCTGTCCTGAATATCCCTTCATTCTCTTCTGTCCTGAATATTCCTTCATTCTCTTCTGTCCTGAATATCCCTTCATTCTCTTCTGTCCTGAATATCCCTTCATTCTCTTCTGTCCTGAATATTCCTTCATTCTCTTCTGTCCTGAATATCCCTTCATTCTCTTCTGTCCTGAATATCCCTCCATTCTGTTCTGTCCTGAATATCCCCCTCCATTCTGTTCTGTCCTGAATATCCCTCCATTCTGTTCTGTCCTGAATATCCCTCCATTCTGTTCTGTCCTGAATATCCCACCATTCTCTTCTGTCCTGAATGTCCCTCCATTCTCTTATGTCCTGAATATCCCTTCATTCTCTTCTGTCCTGAATATCCCTTCATTCTCTTCTGTCCTGAACATTTGGTTTTTTTAATATCGTAAGTAGAATTTAGCTAAGCACCTTTGGCCTCTCTCAGGTTTTCTAAATGTCTTATTTGATTATTGCTTTGCTGCTTTTGTTTTTTAAAGTCTAATTTGATTGTTGCACATCTGTTTTGTTAAATATCTTGTGAATGCCTATTATTATTGCTGTGGAGCTGTTACACTGAATGTTGTATAAATGTCTATTTTGGTGCTTAGCTGTTGTGTTGAATGTTGTGTAAATGTCTATTTTGCTGCATAAATGTTGTGTTGAATGTTGTGTAAATGTCTTGTTTTTTTTTTTGGTTTTTTTTTTATGTATGTGCTGCATAGCTGTTATGTTGAATGTCATATAAAAGTCTCAGACCAAATCTTATTTTCATAAACATTTAGTGGGAATGACTTTGCTGATGAATGGGAACATGATGTTACTACAGTGATTGTTGGTTTCCTATTTAATTTATAATAGATTCAGAATTATATGCAGTCATGATTGTTTCTGAAGATCATAGACATTATGCGTGAAACATTGTTTTGAAGTGTCTGCCTTGACTTGTTTGTTTACTTGATTAAAAGTGAATTCTTTACAAGAGGTAATATTGTTTCTTTTTATTGACAGTTTTTGCAACCTGAAAACTGAATTTTATGGCAGATCAGACCATCATGCTGAATGTTGAATGAATGTTGATTTGAGAATCAACATCATAGCACTCGGGACACTCCCCTAAGTTCTCCGTTCCCCTATCTTCAGCGGCAGATGAAGAGTTCCAGATGTTTCAATGGCACCAGGAACTGCCTAATTGTATGTATATCCGTCTTACCTTTCCCTTGAGCTGAGCATGGGCCAGAACTCCTGGTAACTTCGGCACTGTTCACTTGCTCCCAAAAGGCTCTCATAACATCCAGCCTGTCATACATCAGTTCACAACCAAGTGGTGCAGAACTGGCCAATCTATCTGCCTGCTTATTTCCAAACACACTGGCATAACCTGGAGAAAATATCCAAATAATACTAACTACCTGGGACCTTTGTGGTCAGACCTTCAGCCTTTATTAACAGCTGGTCGAGGGGGGAAGCTGCAACAAATGGACAGATAGAGCACTGCTCTTCTGATCTGACTGTTCTTGCAGCATGCTTTGTTCCAAACATAGTGAGATGATCTTTCTCGTGGAGCAAACAAGGCAGGCCAAGTAGGGGATCCTATTTCAAAAGGCAATACATAGTCTCTATGGTACTGCCCAGGTTTCATGCTTTAGAATTTTCTTGATAGTCAACACACTATTGACATGAGCTGTAATTCTCATGCTTTCCCTGAATCAAAATATCACATTGTTGTCTGGATAGATGAGAAGGTTCCAACCAGGTTTACCATTGTGTTATATTGAAAGGTGCCATCCAAGTTTACCATTGTGATTGATGGAAAGGTACCAACTAAGTTTAGCATTGTGATAGATGGAAATGTGCCAAGCAAGCTTAGCATTGTGATAGATGAAAAGGTGCCAAGCAAGCTTAGCATTGTGATAGATGGAAAGGTGCCAACCAAGTTTACAATTGTGGTAGATAGAAAGGTGCCAACCAAGTTTACCATTGCTTCCAAACATCCAGTACCTCATATCTTTGTTGAAATCAACACAAAGTGGACACTTGTGTATTATTACAGCCCAAGTGAGAAGCAGAGAACAGTGCAAATTTATGTTTAACTCAGATGCTTTGCTAACATCTGACTGTATAAACAGACCAAACTAAAATGGTCCCATCTCAACAATAGAGGTTAGCTGCAGAGCTTGTGTTCACTCACTGCTGTCTAAAAATATTCTTTGGATATTTCTTCTCCAGGTGATGCTGGTATGTTGGGAAATGAACAGACAGATAGACTGGCTGGTTCTGCACCACTTAGTGGTGAATTGATGCATGATAAACTAGATGTTGTGAGGGCTCTTTTAGAGCGAGTGAACAATGCAGAGGCACAAACAGATCATTAGGGTCTGAGGAGAATGGCGCTGCAGGGAGTTACCAGGGGATCTGGCCGATGATCAATGCTTAAAGGAAAGGTGAGACAGATGTACAGTAAGACAGTTACTGCTACCATCGGAATTAGAACTCTTCGCTTGCTGCTGAAGATGGGGATGGAGCACTTATGGAAGTGTTCTGAGTGCTGTGTTGACAATTTCTTATTCATCTGTTAAACTCAGATGCTGTGATAACATCTGATTGTTTGAACAGACCGAACTAAAATGGTGCTATCTCAACAATAAAGGTTAGCCGCAGAGCTTATGTTCATTCACTGCTGTCTTTTTCAATATTGCATGGCAAGGATACAACAACTTTAACAGTGTTTTACATCACTGTCTTATGTTATAAAAGATCACTAATTGGGAGTGTTGCCTACGAAGTTGTAGTGCATCTGCCTCAGAGACAAGGATCCAGCAGTGTGAGTTTTACATCACTATCAACATTAAGTGAATTACAGAAGACAGTGAAGCTCATACTAGAGACAACATTGCAGATATAGATAATCTATTTCAAGCGAACAAAAGAAGAACAACATCACTGTCTCATTTTGTCAAGATTACTAATTGGGGTGTTGCCTTCCAAGTTGTAGTGCATCTGCCTCAACAGTGTGCAAACAAAGAAGCAGATCTGTAAAAGGGATAATGTGCACGCAAAGCTCTAGTTCTCGAAAAAAAAAAAAAAAGAGAAGTTCAAAAGTTGATAAACTACCAGAACTTTTCGCCTTAGTTTACAGCCGGTATGTACAAAGAAGAAGAAGACAAAGAAGAAGAAATCACTGTCTGAAAGCTTAAGAACATTATTTTTCCCATCCACCAGCTAAGATCGAATCTTGATAATGTCATGGGTTGTGAAAGAGGTTCACTAGCCCCTAAGCCACAGGGTCGCCAGCTGGCACATCTGTGTTCAAGTTGTATTAATTAAACATTTGTAACATTCAATGTAAAAGTTACCAAACTGTCAGACAAGATTGTTACACAGTCTGTGCTCAACCTGTTATGCACTTTATTGGTACTATTGGTACTCCTTCGTCTTTCCATGATTCATTGTGTCTACAACAACTGATCTGTTGTAACTGCTGTTTTCATCGACAAAGAACAGCATTTCTTGTGCTGGACTGTTTGTGTTGGCACGTCTGATGGCTACTGTGTGCATCTAATGCTTATGTATCCTACTGCTTTTCTGGCAGTGCAGTCTGACATTTCCTGTTGTTTTCGTTGTCACAGTAACAAATTAACTCAAGGGTGACCGATTTACTATGAAACAGGAACTGTGACTATCTGATACCTGTCTCCGTCTTTCCAGATGAAAGATTATTTTGTGCTATTTGGAGAGGGTGGGTGGGGAAAGGGGCATGGAACTCAAAGCCTGTGCTCATGTATGGCCATGGATGAACATTCTCCACTCCATAGCACAAACCCTGGGCAGTATTGAAGAAATCACGTGCTGTGGGAACGCATGGAACTCGCAGCCCGGGGTCAGTTATGGACATGCATGAAGCTCCTCCATTCCATAGCACAAACCCTGGGCAGTATTGCAGAGACCATGTCATGCATGTTATGAGAAGTAGTTAAAGAGTGTTGACCAACGCCTGGCTATCTCGCCCTGTACCGGGAGACACACACAAAAACTGTCTACAAAATCCAAAGTGTGAACATGGACAGCATAATTTGGTTGAGGGCCTAAGCTCCATTGGTAGGTTAAAGGAGATGCTACTCTTTATAGCAGTGGTCTCCAGCCTGGAGGGCGGGGGCACTCGCGAAAAGGTTTCAAGATGGGCGTTGAGCAGTTTTGAAACTGAGTGCATTTGTATTTGTACTAAACTGTTACATTTTTGATTTTTCAGTTTGATTATAAATACAACAAGACTTTTGAAAAACTATTTATAAAACAAAAAGCCAAGGACATTTTATTTATTTTCATAAGAGCATTATATATCTACAGTTACGAATCTGATTAATATGATAACACAGGTATTTAGAGACTAAGAGCACATTGTGCTCAAAACATACCTCCATAATGTTTGTTTCACTTGTTGTAGAATCTGTTGTCCTAAACTGTTTAATCACATTTTGTTATGTGAGGGTGGGGTGTCTTGCCATATACTAAGGGGTGTTGGGGGTCTTGCAATATACTAAGGGGTGTTGGGGGTCTTGCAATATACTAAGGGGTGTTGGGGGTCTTGCGGTATACTAAGGGGTGTTGGGGGTCTTGCAATATACTTAGGGGTGTTTGGGGTCTTGCAATATACTAAGGGGTGTTGGGGTCTTGCAATATACTAAGGGGTGTTGGGGGTCTTGCAATATACTAAAGGGTGTTGGGGGTCTTGCAATATACTAAGAGGTGTTTGGGGTCTTGCAGTATACTAAGGGGTTTTGGGGGTCTTGCAATATACTAAGGGGTGTTGGGGGTTTTGCGGTATACTAAGGGGTGTTGGGGGTCTTGCAGTATACTAAGGGGTGTTGGGGGTCTTGCAATATACTAAGGGGTGTTGGGGGTCTTGCAATATAGTAAGGGGTGTTTGGGGTCTTGTAATATACTAAGGGGTGTTGGGGGTCTTGCAATATACTAAAGGGTGTTGGGGGTCTTGCAATATACTAAAGGGTGTTGGGGGTCTTGCAATATACTAAAGGGTGTTGGGGGTCTTGCAATATACTAAGGGGTGTTGGAGGTCTTGCGATATACTAAAGGGTGTTGGGGGTCTTGCAATATACTAAAGGGTGTTGGGGGTCTTGCAATATACAAGGGGTGTTGGGGGTCTTGCAATATACTAAGGGGTGTTGGGGGTCTTGCAATATACTAAGGGGTGTTGGGGGTTCTGAAATATACTAAGGGGTGTTGGGGGTTCTGAAATATACTAAGGGGTGTTGGGGGTTCTGAAATATACTAAGGGGTGTTGGGGGTCTTTAAATATATTTAAAGGGGGCAACTTGATAAAATGTTGGAGACCACTGTTTTACAAGGATCTGCAAATGTAAACGGACATTTTTTTAAAATAACAAGAATGATATAATGGCATAATATTCAGCATGAAAGTGGAGATAGAAGCTATAATAAAAGCTTTCTGGTGGCTGATGGCTGCTTTCTGACGACATGTTCAATTTGATTTTGCATACAAACAAAATAGAAACTTGGGTTAGGCAAGGTGCAGCTTCCAGTGATAGGACTCGTGCTAGCAGCATATCCTGAACTTTCTTCCTAGGAAATATACATTGCTGTGCAGATTTCTAAAGGTAAAGTCAACTAGGTCATATACGCTCCATTATTACTTGACTGTGCGAGGGACTGCTTACTAGCTGTCGACCTGCCCGGTTTCGAGAAAAAAAACCAGGGCCAATCCGAAAGACCGCCTTTAGACCAGACATGGCACTGCACTCTTAAGAGCAGACACGGTTACCTCGGTCGCGCTGTGCGTTTTTGTGAGAAGAGAAGTTCTTTAGGGATCCTTTCCAATGTGTCCGAGGTCTGCTCGAGAAACCAAAGTCTGGGAATCTGGTTGTCGGTAAAGAGGAGCTGGAATTACATCCTCTGAAGATGTACTCCGACCGGACAAGGGATGAACCTCTCGATGACAACCCAGATGACGAAAGGCCTAAAGCGGCCCGAGTTGCCGAAGGAACCATTCAAACCGATGCCTCCCTCTTGGTCAGAGGTCGAAGAAGCTGTAAAGTTAGCCAGCGGGAAATCTGTCCCAGGACCCAACGGTGTACCGAACGTGGTTTAAAAACGCTGTCCGAAAGTCCTCCGAATGCTTCCGAACTTGCTAAACTTAGCGTGGAGCTGAAAGCACACATGTACTAAGTGGCAGAAAGCCAAGGGAGTCTACATTCCCAAGGAAGGCAAGATATTCTTCTCGGTTATGGCACGCAGACTCATGTAGAATTTGATGGCGAACAAATACATAGAAACAACTATCTAGAAAGATGGAATGAGCATGCGACCATAATCTGGAAGAGTATCCAGAGAGCTAAGGCAGAGAGAACCGAATTGCATGTGATATGGTTGGACCTCGCCAACGTCTATGGGTCGGTACTCCCTAAGCTTTAATGAAAGGCCCTTCGCACGTTCCACGTACCGACACAGATCACTGAAATGATCGAGCAATATTTCTCTAAGTTCGCCATACACTTTTCTATCCTCAGGTTTACTACCAGATGGACTGAACTACAGGTTGGGATAGCGATGGGATGTACCATCTCGCTAATACAGTTTGCAATGGCCATGCAAGTCATGTTAGATGGGGATGTCGGTTACGGGCAAGGCCTTCAAACTGGGGGGTCACTGGATGCCGCCAATGCGGGGAGGTTAGACTGCGTTGTCGAATGGTTCGGCATGCAGTTTAAGCAAGAAGTCAAGAAGTATGTCAGTCATTAAAGGTATGGTCGCGGCAACCAGTTTCTCGGTGGCAAAGAAGTGGATCCCCACGGGTTTGGGTGAACCGGTGAAGAACCTAGGCCGCCTCTACGATTCGAAGTTATCTGATAGAGCGGAGAACCGACGTATACATGAGTCACTGTCAACAGGCCTGCTTGCCATCGAGCGATGCAGTCTGATCGGGAAGTTCAAGGTCTGTTGTCCCCATTTCATACTGATTTCAAAGCTCCTCTGGCCGCTGCTCGTGTACGAGGTAAGCATGACTGCAGTGGAGACTTTGGAGAGAGAGAAAAAAAAAATCACGACAGCCACGAGGAAATAGTTCGGAGCACCGCCTTGTCTCGTCGATTATGCTCTCTATTGCAAAACAGGTTAAGTTGGTACTTCCGTTCAAATCAATAACCAAAGAGTTTAAAGTCGGCAAGGTAAGACTCACGATGATGCTGCGCTAGTCGTCAGACCCCACAGCCCGCTCTAAAGACAGACACTAAATGGAAGTTCCTTAATGCGATAAAACCTGCTCAGAAAGCACTGAAATTGAGGGAAGTCATGTTAAACACCAACCGGCCAACGCGGCTTAGGACTTAGAAAAGTCACTTGGTGGTCCAAAGCCGCGACCAAAGAACCCAGAGACAAGGTAATACAGCATATAAAGGTCACAGAAAATGAGACTTTGGCTCAAAAAGCTGCACAACAGTCACAGCGAGGCCAGTGGATCGGCCTCGAGAACGCCTTGCCACGAATACTCACATCGAATGAGATCTGGCGAATGGCTCCACTGCAGTAGAGCTATGTAGTAAGATCTGCTTATGACGTGCTACCCTCTGGCGTCAACCTTGCCAAGTGGTCAGCTATCACAGACCTGACATGTCCTCTATGCAGGGCTAAACAGACGATCGAGCACATATTGTCCGCGTGCAAAAGCCCTAGGCCAGGGACAATATACATAGCGCAACAATAAAGTCCTGATAGAAATAGTGGACATTCTGGACCAAGCCAGGGTGAGGGCCAACGCAAGGGCCGATCCCACTGCTCCCCCTTCCATGCGCTTCCTTAATGCTGGGCAGATTTCTAAAGGTAAAGTCAACAAATTCGCAAACGCTCCATAAACTGTGCGAGGGACTGGTCACTGGCTGTCGAACTGCCTGGTTTCGAAAAGTATCCACAATCCAAAAAGCCACCCTGAGAACAGACATGGTTCTGCACTCTGTGTAAAAACGCCAGCTTATTCTGATAGAGCTGACCGTACTGTACTGTACATGCTCGAAAGTTACGGTAATCTGTTGGCCGGTCTGATGAGAGAGGGAGCGTGCACAGTTAAAATCTTTGCCGTCGAGGTAGACGCAAGAGGACTTATCTCCACTTCCACAATGTGCTGCGAGGAAAAGAGCGTAAACGGTCACTAAAACAGCTGGGTGAAGCAGCTGAAATGGCTTCGAGCTGGCTTTGGACACAACGTCGTGGGTGATGGGCCTCAGTAGACTGGTCTGAACCCCTAGTGGAAAAGAACTTTTCGTCCCTATAAAGCTAAAGTGTCTGATAAATGTCTGCCAGTGTCTCTCTACGAAATGCCAATATCTAACATATGTCCAGCGAAAGTAGTCGGCCAATTTTATACCACAGTGACAAATATAACACCAAATCTTACAGTAGCTTTCGCAAAGTCACCATATTAACTTGTCCCTGTCCGAGAGTCCGATAAAGCGCAGCAGGGAAAGATCGTGACCTGGAGTCATGACCCAGGTCAGCCCACCTTCTTTCTGAGATTATATAGGAATTAATGGGCTAAAACAATCGTCGATGATTGATCTTTTTACTGATGAACGGTGGACCCCTGTGGAGTTCTTCTTCTTATTGTCTAGACGAGATATTCTGAGGAGGTCTACTAAAAACTATTGGGGAAAATGGGAAAGGGGAGGGGGGTGGGGGGGGGGGGGTGGGGGCTTAGGTGACATGAGTCCAAGGCTCCAGTGCAAATGTTAAAAGAGGTGTTTAGGATCGCTCCTGCTGCATTTGAATTTGCCATCGGGGGTCAATCCTTCAGACAGAAACAATTCTAAGCAAAGTGATAAATACCACGAGGAAAAAAAAGTTATGCCTAAAAAATTTGTTAAGTAAATATCAACGACATTATGGTTGATAATAAAACATTAGCAAATATTCAGTTAATTATAATATATGGCATATATTATATGCCCGTCAAACCGTTTCTCCGCAGCTGCTCTACAGTTAGGCGCTTCCGGTTATAAACTGGAAACACAACGGTGTTGAACGACACTGAAGATTTGAGAAAGAAATTGTACCAAAAAAAAAAAAAAATTTAGCGTACAGGCACACACATCAGTGTTCGGCTGAAAATATTATTAATTGTATAATAATGGCCGGGACTGGCGGGACCAAGACATTCTGTAGCGTGTGTAATCTGATGTTGAATTCCTACGACCAGTTTGTGGTTCACCAGGCAGGCAAATCTCACCAACGTAAAGTGGCCGCAGGACCATCTGCTGTCCCAACGCCAACAGCGCCGGTGACAAAGATAGGTAGCGACAGTTTTCTTGTTACAGTTGCATTTATTTGTTAGTCTTGTTCAGCTAATTTTTTTCTTAGGGTTTCAGGGCCCCCTCCCCCCAAAAAGGGGGGGGGGGGGTTGGGGAGGATAGAGCGCTACACTACAATCTACCTAGGTACTTCAGTTAAATGTTCAAAATGCCCTCTACACCAATAAAACCAGCACAGTTAGATAGCTGTAAACAATCTCTTTCCAATGATACCTCATTTAGGCTTGTATGTCATTTCTGAGCTGAGATATGTAGGTTTTTGTGGAGATGAGATGTAGAAAGCAGCCGCTAAAACTTGTGACCCAGAAACAAGAAGTTTTCTCTGCGCAACCTACTGTGCAGTTCTGTATCGGCTTTGTTTACATTGGACTGTCATTGGACAAGATGGCAGGCAATGAGACACAGCCACTGGCTGAGCCAGCGATTGTCTGAAAAATGTCACTGTACATCTGCCTAGCCACTGACAAGAAAGAAATTTTATATACAAATGTAAAATTGGACGGAGAATTCAATTATAACTAGCATTACCATGTCTAGTAACAGTTAAAGCCTAAAGCCAACCCTGAATACTTATCGCTATTTTCAATCAAACTGATGTAACAGAAAAACTGAGGACGTCCGGCTGTCGTAGACATGCGCTGTTAATCGAGTTCCTTCCCGCCGTTTTCAGCTATTTAGAGTGGGTGAAAATCACACCAATCGCAACATTTCATGAGAGATGAGGACCCATCCCGAAACCCCAGCCGACATTTGCGAAACAAGTTTGGAACGGTTTCCGGGTAACGGAAATTGCCGAAAAGATAGCAAATTTCCGAAACTGTAGTCGCTAATCTACCTCCTCCCCCAGCTAGCATCTGAGTATTCTCAGACAAGGCGACTAATTAATTAGCAATGTTGAATGTTTCCTCCAAACGCATCTACCGGAGAGGCAAGGAACCAACAGTCTGCACTAAAAATAAGCCAGATGTCTTAAAAGGATATGCAGACAAAACTAACGAAGAAGAAGAAATTTTCAACTCATTATAACTTGGGGAGGCGATGATTGCTGTATGTTACCAGTGTCAGACATGGTGGTCCCTCACAACATTTATAACAAAGCCTAACAAAACTGAGAATTTCTGTAGACCTGTTCGGCCTTACTGCTGTAACTGGCCTTGAGAAACATACAGAAATGTCTTATTTCTGTTGTTCCCTGTGTGGGTTCCAGGGCCCTGTTATAGGGAAAACAAGAATAGACCCACTGCCTACCCACAAGCATGTCCCATTAATTGGGATCTTCCTTCAAAGTCAGAGTGCATCTGCTTGAGAGGCAAGCAACCAGCAGTCTGCAAACAGATAAGTCAGATCTGTAAAACAGATGCACACGCAACACTCAGGTTCTAGAACAGGACTGCAGTCCAGAAGTGGACGAACAACCAGAAGTTTCTGCCAGAGTTTACAACTGGTGAACACGTAGAAGAAGATTTCTGTTGGGATAACATACATGCATTAAAGTGGATTATTAAGGACGTAATTTCTTTGATACAAATAGGGCCTATACTGAACTTGATTGTGCTCATATTTGTACAGGGGCTAATTTTGAGGTAAAAAAATTAATAGATTTACTTTTGCCTGGGAGCCGCTATGGTGTAGAGATTAGACGCTCAATCTGAAGGTCATAGGATCGATGCTAAACGGATTCAGACTTTTAAAAAAAAATTGTTTTGGCTTCCAGGTTGAGCCAGCCTTAAATGGGTACCATGCAAAGTTCTGAGAAGCAAACGGGGCTGGCATGATGTTAACCACATCACCAACTGAGTGGGTGCTGATTAGTCTACAAAATATAGGTCTAGCCCTATATGCCCAGTATGCCTGAAGGTAGAGAAAAGGGTCCTTTACTGACTGTTCCATAACGAGCAGGTTATAAAAGGCAACTAACTTAAGGATTTGCTGAAATAGGATGTGTTTGATCAAAGGATGCAACCTGGCTGTAAACACGACACAGTGTGTCAATCACTTTTTTAAGTAAGGGTAGTAAACACAGAATAGGTGGGGGGGGGGGGCCTTAAATGGGTACCTGGAGTCCTGGGAAGTAAAAGCGGCCAGTGTAATGTTGACTACCTCAGCCATGGAGAGCCGACTGGTCTATAAAAATACGAGCATAGCCTCGTATGCTCGGTGGCGCTACTGATGTATAAAGGGACCTTTATTTTCCGTACTTTGACGGGAGAAGGAGAAACAAAAGATGAAGGGGAAAACCTGTTGAGATCATTGTGGTTTTTTAATGCATAGTTTAATTCAAACTGTGTAAACCTTTACAATAAGGCAGCCATCTGTGATAGAGTACTCGGAGCTGTTGAAACAGACAGTGACATTTCAGTCAAGAATCAGTATAATTAATGTCAACTAGTTCAATATCATTTATTTATCAGATGTGTATAGCAGAAAATAATGTCGTAAAATAGTTGCATTAACTATTCAGTAGCAAGCGGCGGACATGTTTGATCAGCTATTGTTTATAAATGCTTTGCAACACACACAGCGACACCCACACACACGCACACCCCCTCCCACACATGTGCACATGATACAATTGGACACACACTTTACAAACCTGGCAAGTTATTTTAATGCTCACACCGTATGTGTACAGATCATTTGCCACTTAGTTAGTGTTGTGGTCAACATCATGCTGTGAACACTTTACTTCAGTATTGTTGGTTTCCATTTTAAGTTAGGTCAGCCTCGGAACTTTACGTCAGATTGCCTGATTGAGATTCAAACTCAAAATCCTTGAGTTGGCTGGTAAGCATCTCACCATTGTTCTACTGCAGACCCCAATTAACAAAAAAAAAAAAAATACATGTTTAAAAAAAATGAAAAATTTACCTCTGGCAGAGATTAGCAGAGACCATATACTGGACCATATAGCTGCATCAAAAACACACAAATGTTGCAAAGTATGGTCTGTCTTTAGAGATTCTTGTTGTGATAATGGTGTCTTGTTTTATTTCAGTGAGAGCAAAACCTTTCATTCGCTTTGTGTCAAGTCAAGAAGGTGGCACCTCAGAGTCATCTCAGAATAATACTGAGGTAAGGATTGTGATGTGATAAAACGGAATGGAGAAATAGACCAAGCTCTGTGTTACAAATAATGACACAAATGAACAATTTTAATTGTGAAAAATGGGTGGAACATACTTGAAGGGAGGTCACAACAGTTGGGTGCAAATATTCATGTTGAATTAATAATAGGAACTGAGTGGGCAAACAAAAGCTCTATCTATCTATCTCTGAAGTCACACCCTCAGCTTTGTAGTCAAGCTCCAGTTTGGAAAGGTTGAGGTTTTAGCCCCCAGTGATAAAATGGATGAGACAACAAGTGAAGTCAAGGTGAATTCCTGTTCCTTCACCAAGCTACTGAGTTGGGTGCGTGGTGGGACACTGCAAGCTGTGAATTTAATCCGGAATGCTTATCGTGTATGCTTCTCGAGATATGTGTTGTAACTGCATATTCAAAAACTGTCAAATGGCTTGTTGCCATAGAATTGGCAGTGTGCCTTATGGTGCAGTAGTGAGTGTATACCTGCTGATTTGTCTTGACTGCTGCTTTCATCACCTGTGATTAGCTGTTCTAGTGACAGGCTGCAGGCATTGGCACCTCTGGCATCTGCCTTATGTATTTGTTGTGTGTGTAAGCTGTTAGATTTTGTCAGGACTGCTGTATTTTTGACTGTCTACATGGGACAGTGATAAGCATTTTTTGTGGATTTTACTGGCATAGGAATTGAGTAATTATACAGTGACCCGTTTGTGATGATATGGAACCCTAACTGATAGTTTGTCACAGAAGAGTGCTCTTCTAGTGGCCTGACAAGTTTCAATGTCATGGAATCACTTTTCTGTTTGAAGCCTGCAGGGTAGAGTCATGTAGTTGTCTCTGGTGTAACCTTCAGACCATACAAAGCAAATGAATATTACAGACAGATTGTTAAAGGAAAGTATTTTGAATTACATATTTTCAAAATTTATTTCATATAATTGTTTTCTAACCCAGGTTATGAATGTTGAAACTGGTCAGGCTGACAGTTCATGTCCCGAGGGGACAGCCGTATTTAAGAAGAATGAGCTGTTCTGCAGTATCTGTGTGGTCAAGCTGACATCCCAGGCCCTGGCTGACATGCATTATGCAGGGGCCAAACACAGAAGGGCAGTCTCCCTGGCAGGTGATGTATTTCTGTGCTGAAGTGACTGCAGTGTTTTTCTCCTTTCTTCTTCTTCTTGTACCTACAGGGTAAGTCAGAAATCTGGCTACAAGTTAAGTTGCATTTATTTAAAATCTCCGGCTTGAATAACCCTTTGAAGAAAATATTCCTTAAAGTACACATCATTAATAATATTTTTTTAATAAATGCATTAACAAAAAAATAATTGTTTGCGGTAAATAAAGGAGAGTAATTTAATAAAAAGGAATGGAGGGAAGAATTAAAAATTTAATTTCCTTGTGCTTACAAATAAATAATTTATACAGTGACTTGGAGACATCATTTTACTAAAGGGGACTTATGATGTCCTGATGAATAAAACAAAAGCCATTTTTTTTTTTCTAAAAAACCCTCAGAGTTATTTTTATTAAATATAATAATACCCCAGTCCTTCTAAATGCTGCACAGCCGCCAGCATAACCAATGCCATCAACTAGGCATGTCAGGGACAGGTCTCTGAGAAGCAGTGCTGTTTTGAGGCTTCTCAAAGATGATAACGGACGGCATCTTAGCCGTCTTTCTGTCTCCCTCTGTATATAGCATGTATGTATGACACGGATAGTGAACATCTGGCCAAGTCTCAGGAGATGTGAATGCACCGATGAGTAGGTCATAATTCATAGAAATTACCAAATACAAACCTTCTCCGTGACTTACGACGAAATAAAATAAAAATATATAATAAATCAAAATAATAAAGAAAGAAAGATAACTATTTTGGTAGGGTCAAAAGGATTCCTGAACTGATACCTAGAGCGCAGGAGGGTCTAGATATCAGCGTCCTATTTGACATATTGTCTGGAACCACAGATCAAATACAAATAGTGTTAAAAAATATAAATTCACCTCACAACCAGTTTGAAGTAACATAATTCGGTCGTAAGTTGAGGTTCTCAGAGACTGAATGAAATGAGTTTTGATAGAAATGACAAGAGATGTCAACTGTTTTGATGACATTAAAAGACGTATTTGATAAGGGCATTAGCAGTTTCAGCACGACCCTTAGGCTAGCCTTTGCAGATTTGGTGGAACTGGCTTATGTGTCAACTGTTTTATTGCTGGGACAAAGATGAAGGTAGCTACATGCAGTGGGGTTTTCAGTGACCCAATCCACTGTCTGTACAGAGACTGCCTCGAATTTGTGCTGGTATCATCAAGTAATGTTTTAAAAAGGGGGCCTTTTTCACGTTGTTGGTGCTTGTAGGCATATAGTACTTGTTCCTTATTTTGATAGACACTTGGCACTCATTGGGTGACATTGCCAATATCCGCACGCACTGTTACTTCCTGAAGAATGTCCTTGTACCCATTTTAGGCTGCCAGTAAAAGTTGAACTACTAAAGGTAGGGAACTAAATTTAAATTCGTTAGAAAACAAATGCCTGAGGAAAATGATAAACATAAAATTGGATGAATTCAAGAGGAGTAAGGAAAAAAGAGAAAGATCTGGGCAACCATTAGTATCAGCAGTTATAAGATAGAGAAGATGGTGCTTTATTGGACACATTCTGAGAAGAGATGAGAACATACACGCACTGAAATGGGAAATAGAGGATTTATGAAAACAGTGTTGTCCAAGAGAAAACCTAAGGTAAATGTTGATGAGAGGAGCCGGGGGTGCTGGCCTGGATTTTGACTATTGTATCGAAGTGGTTGTGTAGGGTAGAATGGAATGGAGAAATAATATTGTAACCCTATATGACACAACAGGACAATGAATGAATGAATTTAAGACTGAGTCAACCTAGGAGGCTAAAATCAATAATACAGTTTTGGAAAATGAAAGCAATGTTTCCTCATTGTAAAATTTGAACAAAGAAGACACAAACAATAGATTGCACAATTTATTGCCTGGCATAAGATTTCTTGAAGCTTCAGCTATTCATCACCTGCGCCCGGAACTCTGTACACAGAAAGATATGGTTCTGACTTTACGGCTGCCCTGGTAAAACAGGCAGTCATGTTTGATTGTTGTTGAAATTGTACTTCAGTTATGAAGAATTCACTTTTCTGCTTCATTTATGTAATTGTTATTGTAGTATGCACCTGACGAGATACAGCGAAATATTCCAGGCAGTAAATACAGTTTTGTTTTGCAAATAAAAAGTCAGCCTTCAGTACAGCAGGCAAGTATTTAGCTACTGCATTGCCATGGCTCAATTTCCATAAGGTTAAATTTAATTTGTGTAATAATTTGATTCTCTTAGACATATGTGAGATATTCATTGTAAATTAACTTGTTCTTTTTTGTCTGCTTAACTGGATGTTTGTAGGTCGATCTGGGGGTGCAAATGTTGCTGAAAACATCAAGAGGAAGTTTGAGGAAATCTGTGAGGTCTGCAATGTGCCACTGATATCAAAGGTTGTTGCTGAAGCTCATTATGCTGGGGCCAAACATGAAAAGAAGCTCAGGTTGTCCCAAAATATAAGTAAGACGCTTATTTTATGATTGTCTTGTGCAGAACTTCTTTTTCTTCAGCATTCTAAGCCCTTGAGGTTCATTGCTGCAGATATCACTCACCTCCATTCATCTCTCTGGTTGGCCTTCTCTTTCCAGTTGGTAACACCAAGTGTTTGCAGGTCTGTCTTTATCGTCACTATAGCGATTGTGCAGAACTTGGGATAACAATCTATACACTTTACAATGTCTGTATGTTAGCAGATTATAACCGAGAATTATTATAGTGTCAAGCATCAGTTCATAGATTCCAAGTAGTTAGCATCCCTTGTGTGTTTTCTCCGTGACATTCAGTGGGTTAAGAAATAAAGAGACTCACTGGCTGGCTCTGCACCATTTGGTGGCAAATTTGTGCCTGACAAGCTAGATATGGTCAAGAAAGAACTTTTGTGGGTGAGCAAACACTGCAGGAGCGCAAATAAATCCTCACAGTCTGAAAAAAATAGTGCAGAGGGGAGTCACCATGGGATCTGGCGGACACTCGACATTTGAAGGAAAAGTAAGGGGACATACAATCAGACAGCTACTGGTACCATTAGAATTGAAGCTGCTCTGGCTGCTGAAGATGGGGACAGAGTGCTTATTGTATTGTCCAGAATGCTTTGAAGTCGATTCTTAGCACAATGGAGAACATGAATTGTAAGAGGTGATTAAAATGGATTTGAAGTGCAAAACCCTAGATAACCCCAAAAATGGTGCAGAGGGCAGTCATCACGGGATCTGGCAGACACTCAACATTTGGAGGAAAAGTAAGGCGGGCATACAATCAGATCGTTACTGGTACAATTTCTGTACATTACCAGATTAGAAGGAAGGATTATTAGTGTCAAGCATCACTTCATAGATTCCAAGTAGTTAGCATCCTTTAAGTGTTTTCTCCATGACATTCAGGTGTGTTAATTAATAGACAGACACATAGTGCATTATGACTCTGCACAGTAATGATAATAATCCAGATGTCTTACTGTCAAAGTGAGAAAGAATGAGCATATCAGAAATTGCAGAGAGATCTACCTGGTTTATTTCTGTACCATTGATTGGCTACCATTAGTTTATATATTTTATGGTCGCTGTTCACATTAAAACCTTGTCAAGAGGGAGATGTTTGCAGTCTCCTCACCCTGTAGGGAGCAAAGTACTTGTCATCGATGTACAGACCTAACAGTGATTCCACAAATTTAATTCCTATATTGGAAGCTGCTGTAGGGTAGTGGCTAGATGCTTGCCTGCCAGCCTGAGTTCAAGGGTTTAAATCCGCACCGGGGCCCAAAAAAATTGGCCTAAGCTCCAAGGTAAGCTCAGCCTAAAAAAGGGTACCCGGAAAGTAAAGGCAGCAGGTGTACCGCTGACCACATCAACTGCAAAGTGCTATTTAGTATAAAGAAAATATGAGCCTGTGCCTGATTTACCATTGGCATAGCAGGTGTTAGTCAGATTTAAATGGAAAGGAGAAGTTTTGAGGGATAGAACAGAACTGGTTATTGAACTAACTCTTGTCTGACCTGATTGATTGAATCCTGTATGATCTCCGTGTAATTCTTCTTCTTCTTTAAGAGGGCAGTTGGCATCTTGTATTGTAGTTTACAGCAAGACCGTGATATTCTGTCTTTTGGACCAACACATCCGATTACAGAAAACTTCCTGCTAGTCGTCCTGTACCTACATGCTTGTGGTTCCTCATTCCCCCCCCCCCCCCCATACAAGTTTACCGACATGCTTGTGGTTTCTCATTCCCCCCCCCCCCCCCCATACAAGTTACCGACATGCTTGTGGTTTCTCATTCCCCCCCCCCCCCCCCCCCATACAAGTTACCGACATGCTTGTGGTTTCTCATTCCCCCCCCTCCCCCATACAAGTTACCGACATGCTTGTGGTTTCTCATTCCCCCCCCCATACAAGTTACCGACATGCTTGTGGTTTCTCATTCCCCCCCCCCCCCCCCCATACAAGTTACCGACATGCTTGTGGTTTCTCATTTCCCCCCCCCCCCCCCCATACAAGTTACCGACATGCTTGTGGTTTCTCATTCCCCCCCCCCCCCCCCCCCCCCATACAAGTTACTGACATGCTTGTGGTTTCTCATTCCCCCCCCCCCCCCCCCCCTACAAGTTACCGACATGCTTGTGGTTTCTCATTCCCCCCTCCCCCATACAAGTTACCGACATGCTTGTGGTTTCTCATTCCCCCCCCCCCCCCCCCCCCATACAAGTTACCGACATGCTTGTGGTTTTCTCATCCCCCCCCCCCCCCCCATACAAGTTACCGACATGCTTGTGGTTTCTCATTCCCCCTCCCCCATACAAGTTACCGACATGCTTGTGGTTTCTCATTCCCCCCTCCCCCATACAAGTTACCGACATGCTTGTGGTTTCTCATTCCCCCCCCCCCCCCCCATACAAGTTACCGACATGCTTGTGGTTTCTCATCCCCCCCCCCCCCATACAAGTTACCGACATGCTTGTGGTTTCTCATTCCCCCTCCCCCATACAAGTTACCGACATGCTTGTGGTTTCTCATTCCCCCCCCCCATACAAGTTACCGACATGCTTGTGGTTTCTCATTCCCCCTCCCCCATACAAGTTACCGACATGCTTGTGGTTTCTCATCCCCCTCCCCCATACAAGTTACCGACATGCTTGTGGTTTCTCATTCCCCCCTCCCCCATACAAGTTGAGGTCTTGGAACCAACAGAAGGACAGTGCGATTCATGTCGTGTCTTGTTGTTGTTGTTGTTGACCAGTCACTGAAGTTATGTCTTGTTGCAGATACTGCAGATCCATGTCCAACATTTGGTGGAAGCACACTTCAGCCAGCTTGCATAGTAAGTTCCTATTGTAACAAGTTTTTAACCTTTTTCCTCTTCAGAATCTTAAAACAAAACAAACAAAATTATCTTTTGTTCAAAATTCTGTTAAAGAAGAAATGCATCAATACAAATCTCTGAAATTCTTCCCTAAGAAACTAGAGGGGAAAAAAAAGAAGCAGACAAAATATTGACTCTTGGTTAAGTTTTCATACAAATCTCTGAGGTTGAAACCTAAGACAGCCGAACAGATAGGCAAGCCTGATATCAGATTACTAAAATAGTTTCAAAATGATATTTTTATTTTTATCCACTTTAAAGAGCTAAAAAATTTGTTGGAGTAAGGAAATTAATCTCTAAATACAAACGGAGAAAGAATTTATCGCTTTCCTTCCCTTTGACCATGAAACAAGAGGTTTGCAACAGTACCAAAAGTGTTGTACAAGTTTAGTGGCCAGTGCTCAGAGACATTATTGAAATCTTTTAATGATAGAAAGATGCCTTTTCAGGTTGGTAGGGCTCAGACAGCATGTTTATGAAGAAGGAATAAAACTGGGGCCTTTGAGCTGAAATGTTGCAGAAATATTCTTAGAATTCCATGGACCAAAGAGAGAAGAAATATTGACATTCTAAACATATATCAGCATCAAGGAAAATTGGCTTGTTAACAGCATCCTGTCAAGGAAACTGAAATACTTTGGCCATATCTGAACGTCATAATGACTTGGAAAGAATACTAGGTAGGTAGTAAGTTAATCAACAGATTATCCTTATTGCACATTGGACACATCCATAAGTGGTCAGATCCCATCTTCAGTATATCCCTTAGCGTGTGACGACTGATAATACCAGTTCTTTGTTGGTTTACTATTCTGCTCTGGCTGCATGTAAAATGTTCATGTCTGGCGACACCACTTTTGACCTACAGTTCTTGTAATCTATTGAATCTACTCCTCCTGTCTCCTTGAGGATATCGTGAGTAAGAATAAGAGCGGCAGGGGCCGACCAGCATGAAGATGAGTATGATATGATGCATAAGTGACACCTTGAGCAGAAGAGCTGGCGAAGGGCCAAGTTTTTTAAGGCAGGCTGTATGGAAGTGATGTTCCGTAAAGGTCCTGCTACTTGATGATGATGATGCATTTATTGATAGCAGGTATAAAGATGAGAAGTTATCACCATCGCACCCTGCTGTTAAGCATTGGCAGTTCATGTTTCACAATCTCTCACGATTCTTAGATGAAGTCAGTGCTCGTGTTCCAAACCACCCCCTTGCTCTTGTTCCATCAGTCTCGCCAGTTGTCAAGTTCTTGAGTCTCCTGTCCAAATAGAACACTGACTGCCTCCATATAATATCTCTAATTATTTAATGGATGGTTTTCATCCGTCATGATTTCCCTGTGTAGGTTCCGGAGCCCTATTATAGGGAAAACAAGAATAGACCCACTGCCTACCCAAAAGCATGTCCTAAGAGTCGACTAATTGGGAACTTCTTAAAGTCGGAGTGCATCTATCTGCCTGAGAGGCAAGGAACCAACAGTCTGCATACACATTAGTCAGATCTGTCAAATGGATGCATATGCGACACTCAGGACTGCAGTCCAGAAGTGGACGAACAAGAAGAAGTTTCTTGGAATTAAGGCCAAAGGGTTGCAATATCCATAGTACCGAGCCAAAACGTTAACAACTCATGATTTCTGGAGACTTATAAAAAAAAAAAAAGTAAGGATAGTGTAACAGCTTGTTTCTCTCATCTGCAGGGTGCACCAGGTGGGCAACAGGATAGTGTTACAGCTTTTTTCTCTCATCTGCAGGGTGCGCCAGGTGGGCAACAACAGAAGAAGGCCCTAACGGACACATTCTATTGTCATTTTTGTAAAGTCGCCCTGAACTCACAGATGCAGTTGGATGCACATTATCAAGGTAAGTTACAAATAAAATTGCCATATTTATTTATGACACAAATTTTATTCTTGTTAAAGTTTGCTACGCTATCACTACCGACGGTCACTGTTATTTTCTTTTACTTTTTTGTAATTCCTTTGTGTAATGTTGATTATCATGTCTGTCTATAGCCTTGAGTCTCATATACTGTCAGTCTTGTCCAGTTCAGACATTCTTCCTTGCCTTGTTGCCAAACATCTCTTCTCTCGTGGTCTCCATCTTGTTCTGTGTCTCTTCAGCTTTTCTGAAATTTCTGTCATAATTTCTTTATTGGTTAAGGACAGGTAGACACCACAGTAGGGGGGAGGGGAGCTTAATATTTTGTTGTTAATCACAGTTTCTATGGCGTTAAGAGTTTCTCAGCAATTTATTTCTCTATCTGAGCAATTTATTTCTATATAAGAATATGTTTGTAAATTTGAAGGTCCAATTTTCTAGTTTAGTGATTGTAAAATGGTCCAGGACACATTCGTATGTGACACAAGAAAGCTGCATGTTGACATTTTCTTGTGCTTTAGTTTTTTACTGGTCTCATTCTTACCCACCCTGCTGTGCCAGTTCCAGACATGGTTGCTCAGTAACAGTCATAATTATGTGCTCTGCTGAAAGCCTTAACGGGCATATTTCAGCCTCACCTGATCACCAGAATCACGTCAGCGCTCTTGTCTCAGCCCACAAGCCAATCAGGTATTTTGTGTGAGAAATCATGACTGTTTTTGAAGAGGGTGATTCACCAATGATTTCTTTCCTGGCAGCGACCATACTGGTCAGCTGACCATATCCAGTCTATGTTATCTGGTTCGTTCAACAAACTTGACACACTGACCAGCAGCTATCTTGTCAGCTGTCCATCACAGCATAACAATAAACTAGTAACTGGAAGTGATCAGAAAAGATCAGGTTAAGAATTCTTATTATACTTCTTAGCCGTTACCAGCTGTAAAGACTGGTGGAAAGTTCTGGTTGTTCATCCACTCCTGGATTTTGGTCTTCAGTCCAGAACTACGGCATACTTGTTGGGGGTTGGGGCAATAAGTCTATTTTTGTTTCCGAAATGGAGCCTTGGAGCCCATACAGAAAAATTAAGAATTGAGTCTAAAGATTTATGTTAATTTACATACAAGAACAAATAAAGTTGTTTGACAAATTAAAGGAAATGATTGGTAATGCTGTACCATAACCTGCCCACCTATATAAACCTGCAGATCACTCTGTAGATAAGAGAGCTGGACCAGACCAGACCCAGAACCCCTAGTACCACACCGGACTTAGGAAGACAAAGAACAGGAATATCAGGTGTGACTTCACACCACAATTAAAAGGAAACCCATTAAGACAGCCAAGGAACCTTTCTTAATATAGCAGGCCTCCGGGCGGTTGAAAAAGGATCAGATTTTGAATTTTTGTTGATCAACTGGAATTGGACTGTAACTAGAGAGTACCCAAGTATAACTGTTTAACGAGGTTTCTGGCATTTATACCTGTTTCATTCTCATCCATCTTTCTTTCTCAGTTATGGTTTAAAAAAAAAAAAAAATCACAGTTAGTAAAGATTGCTTTTAACACCTTTAGGCGCATAGGGCATAAGGGAAGAGCACCCATATTTTTATTGACCAATTGGCACTGGGTGGGTAATGTGGTCAGCATTACACTGGCTGTCTTTCCTTCCGCAGGACAGCCATCCTGGTACCAATTTTAGGCTGGGTCGACCTGCGATACCATGATAAAAATCCACGCATCCAGCAGTTTGTTTCAATCGCGGCACGTTGGAATTACGAGTCGGACTCGCAACGCCTAAGCCACTGACGACACTGTCAATTAAGGCGAGAAAGAAAATTCTCAGCAGTATCCTATCCTGATATACAAAAAAGGAATCATGGACGTTTAGCTAATTGGTAAAAAAAAATTTATGCAGACGCACTGGACGGAGATGTGGTTTAAAAAATAAATGATAACAACCAGAACAGATTAGAAGAGTAATAAAAATGTCTCAAAATAAATTGACTTATAAAGAGAACTGATTGCCACATCAAAAGGAGAAAACTGGAGTATGTCGTCACCATGGGAAAATTGCAGGGGAAAGGAGGCAGAACGAGGTGAAGAGAGAAGACACTGGACAGCTTGATGTTGTGCGATGGAAGATCATATGTATCAGTATTGATTGAAAATATATAAATGTATATAGAGAAGTTTGTGGATAGACATGACTACAATGGCACACAGCATGGACTATAAGAAGACTCATCTTTAATTTGCCTATTCTCTGTGTGAGTTCTTGGGCCTCATTGTGGAGAAAACAAGAACAGACCCACTGCCTTCGCAACAAGCATGTCGTGAGAGTCGACTAATTGGAGGCTTCCTTCAAAGTCAGAGTGCATCTATCTGAGAGGCAAGGAACCAACAATCTGTATACAATTAAGTCAGATCTGTTAAACAAATGTGCACGCAACACTCAAGTTCTGGAACAAGACTGAAGTCCAGAGGTGGACAGATAACCAGAACTTTCCGCTGGAGTTTACAGCCAGTGATTTCGAAGAAGAAAAGTGTGCTTATGCTACAGGCTGTATTTGTTAGAGGGTACACATTTAAAAACAATTGTACATTGCTACGATCAGTCCCCTTCTGAGCTGTGCTGTACAGTGTCCACAGTTGTTGATTGCAGCCTTGACTTTTACTGTCTTTATCCATCAGGAACAAAGCACAAGAATGCTGTCAATGGAATCCCACCACAGCGGAAGAAGCCATTCACCCCTCGACCATCACAGGAAACACCATATACTCCCAGACCACCTCTCCTGGAAGAGAGATTTCCTAACCCCGGTCATCACTACCAGGCAGGCAATTTTGGAAGCCCTGGTGGATTTGGAAACTCAAACAACTTTGGAAACCCAAATCCACAAATGCCATTTAGGCCCATGGCACCTTCAATGTTATACCCACAGTACTGAAGTTAAAGTTTGGGGTGGTTGACTTTTAAAGTGATTTTATACTGAGCTGTGTACAAGGCAGAAAAGGGACTGTCATACTTGATCCATCACCAGTTTTCTTGATTTAAACTGCTACCATTATATAATCTCAAGATTAGACTTTAATGTTAACTAAGTTCATCTTTGACCAGGGCTAGCAACTGGTGGCCACATTTGGCCCTCTGGTCATTGGCAGTTGTATTGTTTTAACGATCTTTCTGTGCTGGGGCTCCGGCTTCTGGCCCGTGAAAATCACCATTTTGAAAGTTGTGTCCCCTGAGTAAACATGGTTAACTAGCCCTGTACTAAACCACAGCAAGTAAGAATCCTGTTTTAGATGTAATCAAATACGGTGAAAAGAGAATTGCTGAAGGAAATTTAAAAGACAAGTGAAATATTTATATCGAATGAAAAGTACACACGGGCATACGATCCAGGGACCAGGGGAATTTACTAGAAGTCCATGTAAAAAAATCCCAGCCTTCACCGGGCCTGAAACCAGGACCTCCAGCACCCGTTGTGGATGCCATGCTTTGAGACCACTCAGCCCCCACACATAGTATTATGTGTTTGTTTCTTAGTCAAATCAACAGCCATTTGTAACACTTTTTCCCTTAAATATGTATTGTGTGACTGGCCTCGACATTAATTATTGTGTCTGGACTCGTGCCAGACAGGTTTCTGCATCATTTGGCCGCCTCTGCCTCATTATCAATTATTCACTGAAGGCAGCAGCTGCTCAATGAACTGTTCTCTATCTTGTGCCAGGTATGTCTTCTACTTCTGCCTTCTAACCCCAAATAGACCAAAGGCCCTTAATCAACTCACGCCAAGCTGTTCTATCCTTTGCTATCGCATGAAGCAGTTCCCATCTTTTTAACTTTACCCTCTAGCTCCCTTCTTCGTGTTTTTTTTGGTCTTCCTAGGTGAAAGAAAGTACGGGGACGATCCACACTCCTTTTGGCTTTCTCTGCACTGCGTCATACTTCCACTAAAAGAGCCACTCATCTTGTTTGGCTGGGTTTTTCTCGTTTCTCTTTGAGACTTTTCCATGGTTGGTTGGTTTTGTGGCTATTGGTTTTACAAGAGGAGGTAGACATCCCTACCCTTAGTCTCCCCTCTTACGACATGCCTGGAAGGGGGCAGTGGTATTATGCTATGCTGTCCGTGAGGGCCCGGGTGACACAGGCAAAATTTAAAAGGTGGGAGGTAAGGGAGACCAAAAACAATCCAGTTTTCCATTCTGTAGGATTGTCATCTCAAGAATGAAAATCAGACAGCTACAAATTACTGAAACCCTGTTCCGTGGCTTTGCTTAAAAAAAATTTACGTCAGCTAGCATTCCTGAAGAGGAGTTTTAGGTTATAACTGTGACTAGGTTATTTGTGTCATATAACATGACTTAGCACTCTCCACCAAGTAACTCTAAAAAGGAATCTTGCAATGTTGAGATAGACCCAAACAGGTGACCTGGTCGCCGATGCAAGGAAGCTCTGTTCAACTGTATAGTCGTTTAGCACAGCTGTATTGGGGCACCACTAAATGGCTGGGAAGTAACATATAGTCCTGGGTGGGTAGTTGTGTTACCCAGGTTAAAATCCATAAGAAATATTTTTGAGAAAACAAGCTTCATAGGCAAACACAGGTGTTTGTTTATATGTCAGAGTTGTTATACTTGTTTATCATTGTTTGATTTCTGTACAAAGTACTTTTATAGACTTGACAACTGAAACAGTGACTATTTTCGTTTTCTGCATTTGCCTATAAATGAGTGGTTGACATGTTTTATTGCGGTTTACATCTAGGATGTGGCACCTGTGCCTTTTGGCCAAACAAATCCGATTTCATTAAGCCCCTAATTAGTTACCTTTTGTGGCTTGCTTATTATAAGGTGCACTGGGCCTATTCCCTTTTACTCCGACATTGAGGCTGCAGACCCACTGAGGGACAGTGACTCTGAACAGCCAGATCTGTAGATTTTCTGTGAGGACACTTCCTCTTTCAAAACATAATTATTTTAATCTGATTTTGAGATCTGAAGTGGACACAGTGATAGCAGTGATCATTTCTATTTTGTTTCCTGTGTGTCTTGGATGTTGTTTTACATGTGTCTACATGTGCAACTTTTACTACATCAGAAACCACGGTAGTGCGGCTCTGTGGCTTAGTAGTTTATTGAAATGGTTTCACAATCCAACACCCAATCTGGTAGGATTACATTTTTGTGCCAACTGGTTTTAGATTAAATTTTGTGGCTTTCAGACAGCAACTAGAGTCGTACCTGTGGAAGAAATTTTGGCCTCACCATGCTATGGTCACAAATAGTGAGTAAGTTTAAGTAAATATCCCTTTTCACGCCTTAGGTGCATCAGGCATATGGGAAGAACGTCCCTTATTTTTACAGACCAACCGGCACTGGGTAGGTAATGTGGTCAGCATTACGCCGGCTGTCTTTACTTCCCAAGGACAGCCATCCTGGTACCTGTGATGCCCCATACCATGATAAAAATCCACGCAGCCAGCAGTGGGTTCTAATCGGGGCACGTAGGATCACGAGTCAGATTCGCAACGCCTAAGCCACGGACGCCGCGTTCACAAAGATAAATGCAGTTCTGCCGACTACCACTGTAGCAAGACCCCTACCCCCCCCCCCCCCAACAAGGTGCTGTAAAGCAGGGATGGTACCCGTTTTGTGTGTGGGTCCCACTGGTCAAGTTTATAATTACCAATTTTTGTTAAAAAAAAAAAAAAAAAAAAAAAATTCACATATAAACATAAATATTTTTATGTTCTGCTATTTTGTGAGGTCACGGGCTAGATAATATGGTAATTTACAACAGCCTCGCAGAGAATATTGCTCCAGCATTTAATCTACTCGTGTTACAGATGATAAAAATCACACATACTAAATGTTCTGAAATGTTCTAGCAACTGAGAAAAAGTAGTAGTAAAATAACACCTTTAATTCCTCGGTTACTAGAATATATTAATAACCCTTTATCCTGAAAAAGTGTATAAACTGTATGTGGCTTAGATGTTGGGACAAAAATGGGTCTGAAGATAGCCGCAGGCAGTTTGCTAGCTGACTGATTTGTATTGATTTTAACAGCATAAGCATCGTAACGGTCAGACAATGGTAACAAATAGGTGTAAACAAAAAATGGGACGTTTTACGAAATGTCCCGCATGGTGAGAGTTCCTTTCCCTCCCATTCATGCTGCGGCTGGCCGCACAACCTGTCCTACTATCTTGTGGGGTTTGTTATGAAATGGCTTCATTCACCCTATATAATATTCGTGGGAGTTTGTGTTGTGAGTCTCGTTGAGGCGCCTGTGTACAAGTATGGAGTGCTGCAGGGAAAGGCGCCGGAGACATGACCGTTCATGAGTATCTTCTTCGCGTTCACCAGCTGTACACTTGGCGGAATGTTCTGGTTGCTCGTCTACTACTGAACTGCAGTCCGGCTCCAGAACCTGAGTGTTGCGTGTGCATCAGTTTTACAGATCTCATTCTCTTGAATACAGACTGTTGGTTCCTTGCCTCACTCCGACTTCAAAGGAAGCTCCCCAATTAGTCGACTCTTACGACATGCTTTTGGGGAGGCAGTGGGTCTATTCTTGTTTTCCCCACAATGGGGCCCCGGAACCCACACGGGGGGCTTCATGAGTATCAAAACTGTTATTTTTCTTTTTAAATTTCTATGTTCCTTTGCGGCTACCCCCCCCCCCCCCCCAAAAAGGAACCACTTGCAAGAAACGTAGAAATACAAAAACATCCCACTCATGAGCCGTCGGGCAGGTAACACTAACATGGAAATAATCATGTAAGTAAGCGGTAGCAGCACGAGAAAAAAGAGAACGATTAAACCGTCTGCAACAGACTAATGAAACAACAGTCACGGTTGCCAGTGTTTTCAAAATTTTGTTTAATACTAATAACATGATGATGATGATATGCTTCAGTCCAGTTCTCCCAAGTATATCTTTTTGTCACTGGAACATGACAGAACTGTATGGGAAGAAAGAAATAATGAACTTGGCTATATACATATGTATATATATAATAGCATAAGATATTCATATAGATTGATCAGCACTTGGCAGAAGATTTTTGGGTGAGCTAAATTATTATTAAAAAAAACAAACTTGCTGGGATACAGACTTAAAGCCAAGACCTTCAGGTTTGCAACAAGTGCATAATCTGAGATACCAAGTTCAGTTTCAGCTATGGGTGACTCAACAGCAGACGTCTTTGCATTAACTTTGACACTGGTATCAAGAATTGCCTAGCAAAACATGTTAGTTCTGCAATGTCCTGTAAAACATATAAGACCAAAAAACTGCTATGTTCAAAAAAGTATGCCAAATTCATAACAAGGCTGACTTGTAGAGGTGCGGCGATGTCAAGCCACAAATGGCTGAATAGTTGTTTTTGTCTGCCAGATGAATAAACATTTTTGTCTTGCCTGTCTTTGTTCATGGTTACTATACAAATAAATTAATCGTATACTCCACACTGTGCGGTGTCGTTAGTCATGTCTATCCACAACTCCATCTGTTTCATGATGTACTCATTTTCATGACATGAACAAAGAATTGAGATGATCTCCTCCTGGTGTGCAGTGACTATGTTTTCTGTGTAACGACCATTACTTCTGTTTTCTGCTGTTCAAACTAAGACTATCATGTGGTGATACACCAGGACCAGGTCTCATAGTGATCAACACCTATATACACTTTTCTGCAGTCACCTTGAAACAGGTTCCAACCAGGGCTCTGACTAGCATAGATAGGACCAATCCTCATCAATTTCCACTCCTGTCATTAAGCAATGTGGGGAGGAACAGAAGCAACCCACTGCTTAGTGGGCAGCGTTGGCTATTGTTATTTCGTGTCGACGTAGAAGCTCTTTAATGTCATCAATGCATCTTCTCCTAGGGTGGCCTTCTGCTTTCATGTTAGATCTGGTAGTTGTTCTGGCTGCATTCTTACTAATGACCAATCCATCTGATTTTCTATTTCTCAATAAACTTAGCCTGTTCAGGTGTTCTAGCAGTCTACTTCCCTCACTGTGATAGAATCAATGTTTTCTTCAAGTCCAGAAGTTGAGCAACAACCAGGACACACCATGTGAGTTTACAACAGGTAAATGTGAAGAAGAAGAAGGAATGGGAACATAAACTTCAGTGTCAAATATTCAACTCACTTATTGGTTCATTTGGGTGAAAGTCGACCTCATTGACAGATCCAGCATGACCAGGCAGTTTGTACATGACCCTCCGTGATGTGGTGTCCCACACGTACACAAATCTATCCCCTGAACCAGCTGCCACTCGACTGCCATCAGGTGACCACGCACACCGTAACAAATTCTGCAACAACATAATAAACACTTAACACCGGAAAAAACAAACTTTATGGACTGGAGCAGAGACATCAACTGAATGAAATAAAAGCACCAACTTTATTTTCAAAGGGTTAGTAATTGGGCAGACAGGCCTATCAAATATTCTGCCAATTTGATCTTACCCTTTTCATACAGACATCAACGATAACAAGTAAATGTTAATTACTATCTCTGGAGTGTTCAAAATATGGGCAGTGAAGTTTTGGCATGTAACATCCAGAAAGGATTCGATTTCTGTCACGGGCGGTTTAGAGAGACTTGCTGGGCGCTTTCACGCAGTGATACGAGAGACACATCGTGGGAGAGAATGGGGTGTCATCACATAATATTCTCCCAAACCAGTGAGTGGGTCCACCGTAGTAAAGGACCTTTTTCCATGCCTGCATAATACTGGGTATATAGGGCTAGACCTATACTGTACAGAAAAATGGGCAGTTGGCGGATGATATGGTCAGCATCACACCAGACACCTTTACTTCCCAGCACTTTCACCTGGTATCCACTTAAGGCTGAGTTGACCTGGAAGCCAAAGTATTTTTTTAAGAAAAAAAAAAGCCCATTCAGAACTGAACCCACGACCTTCAGATCCGCAGGCTAGCACCTAACCGCTACACAACAGCAGTTGCTGGGTATATAGAAGGCAGCCTTGATTATAGAGACGACAAAAGAATAATTAGCTGACCAAAAATGAAGACAATACTGACCTTTTCAAATGTGTGCTGGTGACCTGACATGATTTTAACACACCTCTCTTGCGGTGCGAATGGCCTCACATCCCAAATGCGCACTGAAACAAACAAACACTCCCACTGAGTTCTCCTGGCTGCACTGAATATTATGTCAATACAAGTATATATTGTGGATGGGGTCGTCTCTAGGACGTATGAGGCCTCTGTGGAGTCATTTATTTTACATCCCTAATCCCTCCGCTAAAATATTTGTTTAGACTACCAGCATTCCTCACACCAATTGTGGGAGAAAACAAGAATATAGACTCTGCTCCACAACAAGCATGTCAACCCAGCCATAATTCATCTAGATGTTGGCCATACTTACAAGTATATATTGGGGTCGGAGCCATCTCTAGGGTGGATGAGGCCCCTGTGCAGTCATTTATTTTATATCCCTAATCCCTCCGCTAAAATATTTGTTTAGACTACCATCATTCCTGAAAGCCATTTGGGGGTGGGGTGGGGCAGGGGACATGAATAGACTCAATGCCCCCCAACAATCATATCAAACAAGCCGTAATTCATCTAGATGTTGGCTCACAGGTCGACCTAGCATTCAGGGTCCCTGTGGGTAAAGATTCCACATCACAGCATTCAGGACAAGCCCATATTAGCTTCATCTTCCTCCTCAACAGACATCAGAGACTTGCCATACCGACGGTACTTATCGTCATTTCGTTAACTATTTGTCCGAGCCTCGAGTGGCACCCTCAGCCACTCCTCGCTGCACCATTCTCCCCAGGTAAAGGGTTTTAATATCTTCCATTTTACTCGCAGCCTGGGGAACTATCATTCTTTTTTCCCAGCATGTTTCTGATGTCCTTGTATTAAATTCTCATGCCTTGATCACTTGTATCATGTTTTCTCTAATTCTGTCTCTACTGTTCTTGTCAGGAATGTCTTTTTCTCTCTCTGTTTTTCTGCTGTCAATACCTTGACCAAATAATTATTATCATTAATGTTTGCTGATCTGTTGCCTTCAAGTGTCTATGGACCTAGCCTTATCGTCGTCTTCTTCATGTTAACCAGCTGTAAACTCAGGTGGAAAGTTCCGGTTGTTTTTTCACTTCTGGACTGCAGTTCTGTTCCATAACCTGAGTGTTGCGTGTGCATCCATTTGACAGATCTGACTAATTTGTATGCAGACTGTTGGTGCCTTGCCTTTCAGGCAGATGCACTCTGACTTCGAAGGGAGCTCGCAATTAATTGACTCTTATGACATGCTTTTGGGCAGACAGTGGGCCTATTCTTGTTTTCCCTATAATAGGGCCCTGGAACCCACACTGGGAACATAGCCTTATGATTCCCTACATGATTTACACCAGCTTATGAGTCTTTAATGATAAAATGTACAGGTTTGTGGAGTTCCTATTCAAATGGTGCTGACTCAGTGGGCCAGTATTCTCTTCTTAATGGAGTGTGCAAGGGCAGTCTTACAGGACATGTTCTGTGGTTTGTACTCACAGCCCACATGGGCACAACGGACAACTACCCAGAGCCTGTGCAGATACTTGTTAAGTTTATCATTCCCTGTTCTGAATAATGATCTGTGTCCTAGCCTAAAATTTGAAGTAAAGTGCAGCAGGCGTGATGTTAATCACATCCCCAATTGAGTATCTGACTGCTCTATAAGGAGACAGTTCCAACATTATATGCCCAGCAGTGTATTGTGAGTGATATGGTGAAATATGATGATGCCTTTGATAACTGGCATGCCACATGTTGATGTTAATACTAATTCTGATTGGAGGATACTTACATGTATTGTCCATGGAGTTGGATAAAAGATAGGAACCTTCTGGGCTGATTTCTAAGCCTGTGACTGTGTCGGAGTGTCCTCTCATTTTGTACAGGATAGCATTTTTCCTCAGATCCCACACCTTCAGCAGAAAATGTTGGAATGATTGTATGTTTAAAACTAACAAAAAACAGCTCCACGTATTAGTACTTAAGCTCTTATATTAATTTTCGCTTAAAAAAATCGTACAAGGATTTATTTTTAAGGCATGTCAATTTGTTTTCTAATACAATAAAAATTCATTCATGTACAAATTTCTTTATTTATGCAAATAGTCATGTGATCTTCTTCTGAAACATTGTCATAACTCTCCAAATCCTAAATTCTTGCGACTTCATTATTCCCTTTATGTCTGTGAAAAGATCAAGTGTTAATTGAAGATTTATGAGACAAGACAGATGCGGCAACAAAACTGGCCATTTGGCAACAAGCCTCTCATTCTAGCTGACAGTTTCAACTAGAGCTTGTATTAAAAGCATTCTGAAAATTGTGCCAGGGCTTGATTTTTGAGGAACGACAAAGTAAATGCCATTTCACATTTCTGGATCTCTGGTAAATGGTGCCTTTCAAAATAAAATACAGCTGGCACTTGGCAGGTTATGTGATAAATATCAGGTCAGCTAGCCTTACTTCAGTAAACATTTCTGGGTACCTATTTTCATCCGGGTTAACTTGAACTCAGCATAAGTAGGATACTAGCATACAACCACTGGGCTGAAGGAAAGCATGCTATTATTTGACAACCACAGCTCTCAGTGTTTTTTTTTCTCCTCCTGCACGCCACCAGCTGTGACTGAAGTTTGAACAACGGATCAACATCATGGCACACGGGTAGTAACCCATAAGTGCTCCGATCTTCTTTTAACTCAAGTCTGAGTCTGAAGAAGCTCAGCACAGGCTCTGTAGCACCGGCGGGGATCCTTAAAAGAAATCCTATCTGAATAAGTATTAAACTGTATATATACAAGATTCTGACAATACCAAACTGTCAATCTTGTCCTTCAACAGTAGCTTTAAGAGCACAGAGAAAAAAATCCGATACCATGTTTATTCTTATCTGAATAAGTATCGAACTGTATATATAAGATACTGACAATACCAAACTGCCGATCTTGTCCTTCTAAGGCTGTTTAACTTCTGATCGGATCATTGCAAAAACCAGCTTCTTTACTTCAATCACATGTATTATCTGCCAGCTAAGGAACTTTATTAGGTAACCGAATCTATGTCCAGGCTGTAATGAGCTTCCAACCCGCTCTGTCCAGGATCTTTATGATGCACTCATTCAGACCTCTTCCAATCAATCTTTTGATGTTGTCTGCTCAAAAATAATATTTTGCGCCTGCACTTGTTCATCCCCACCAGATCCCTATCTAGGAGTTGCACCTCTTCCTGGACAAAGTCCTGTAAGCGGGTAATCTGTTTCACATTAGAAATGTTACACAGTAGGTCTACCAACAGTTTGTTGATTGCTGCAACCATAGGATATTGTCCACAAATTGAAGAAATTCAACAGAAGATAAAATATTTCATTCACTATTTTTCTGAAGGAAGTATCAATAGTGCATTTTGTAAAAAAAAAAAAAAAAAGCATGGCAAATGTCTATTCAAAGAGGCGCAGCGATCTGCAAGGCATCTAGTATAAGGGCAGCTGAACAGCGAAGACTGGCTTGAAAGAACCATTATAACATGCCCTCTATCGACAGATGCTGTTTCCTGTCCTCACCGTCCTAGATTCTTCCAGGCTCACACTGGGCTTATAAGTCACCCCTGAACACAAAATGTTATTTTTACAAAACAAAATTCTAAATGTAGAGAAACTTGACATACAAACCTTTAGTTCATTGTCAATGCCTCCAGAGATGATCTGTTCTGCTGTGTCAGTGAATGTGACGGCTGTTACTTGATATGTGCACTGGAATGTGTTTATTGCGCCTTTCTTGCGTGCATCCCAGATCTGTGAAGATTGGGAATAGCAATTTTTATGAAGTTTAGAATCACACCATACATTAAAATGTCTCATGAGTGCGTGTGTTCACAAAGCCATTCCTGTATCTAGAATAAAGGCGGAGAAGGTACAGCCCAATGTAGGTACACGGCCGATGAAATTTTTTGACTGACCCTACTAATTAAAGCAGGCAAATTTTTTAGCTGATAATTTCTTTTCTAAGAACTCGTGCAATGATACTGCGTGTGCTGCATCCAGTTTGTCAAGACTGACTACTTCCAAGATGAACTGCAATTCTAGTGACAGATATTGGTCTTGACCTCTCTGGCAGCTGTCTTAACATTTAGTGCATGGGCATGCTTCCATATTACGTCGGGCTAATACGCTAGTTTTCAAATGGGATCACGAAGAGCATTTTGTGTGATTCGTACAAACAAAGGAACGGAGCAATTAAGGAGTGACCTGTTCGATACTAACGACAGGTCAGACATTAAGTATCAGTGGCAGAGAAAGGGATGCTAACGCATGATGAAACTTCCAAAATTCAAAACAAAAGATAGAATATGACTGAATTTGTCTTTTTATGCTAAACATTTTTAATATGGAACAATTCAAAGAGAAGCAAATTTGCAATAAAATATATACAGGCATTCATATAAAGTTAAACACAGGATCAAAACCACCATACCAGCCTTTACTCCATATGGCTCGGGCTCCCTCAATAGAAGCAGCTAGCCACCTGCTGAGAGCATTGCACAAAGCAGGAATCCTGTAGCTCCAGCAACAACCCTGGGAGAACTCCATAAAAATGGCACTTCTTAACCAAATGATGCAGTCCATGAAAAGAATCTGCTATTTTCAAAACAATCAGCTTGTCCACAAGGATCCCCTCTCCCATAAATAAATGATATATGCCCTTACAACAAAAAGCACAAAGATTATAGCCGCCCCTGTAAAAGCTGATGGATATTAGATATTTCCATCTGTCAAATTTTACTACCAAATTTCTAACTTTCTTCATTATAGTCACAGAGTAGTAAGTAGAAGTAAAGGTCCCCTTTCCACGCCTTTAGGCGGATAGGGTTATACCTAAATTCTTATAGACCAATCAGCACAAGATGGGTGATGTGGTCAGCATCACATGAGTCACAGAGTAGTTACAAACAAAAAATTTGTTACATTCACTAAATTACAAGTGTTCAGAAAAACAAGTACCTTAACTGTGCCATCATCACTGCCACTGCATAAGAGTTGTGGGCCCCTGCGTGCAGCACTTACAGTATTCACAAATGTCTGATGACCTTTCAACTTGCGCATCCGATCCCCAGTTTCGATATCCCAGACAGCAATTGTCTTGTCGGTTGATGCAGAAAACAGCATGCTAAGGAAAGGAAACATGTTACCTTTAACTATGAAGGGGAAAAAACCTTTTAATTATGGGCTACGCCGGAAATATTGTTCCAGCACTGGCTTATCAACATAGGGAGGGACTCAAGTTCAGTACTCAGAAGCTGAGTGGTAGCAGAGAGTGGGAATCTCCTTCTTCTTCTTCACGTCCACCTGCTGTAAACTCCAATGGAAAGTTCTGGTTGTTTCATCCACCTCTGGATTTTAGACTTGTTCCAGAACCTGAGTGTTGCGTACACATTCGTTTCACTGATCTAATTTATTTGTAAGCAGACTGTTGGTTCCTTGTGTCTCAGGCAGATGCACTCCGACTTCAAAGGATACCCCCAATTAGTCGACTCCTACGAAATGCTTGTTGGGGAGGCAGTGGGACTATTCTTGCCCCCCCCCCCCCCCCACAATGGGGAAGAACAGGATTGAATATGCTTTGTAAGAGATATTTCTTTGTGCTTATTGGGATTGTCGTATGCTGTGCCGATACTTAGTCTCCTTTACTGGCAGGATGCTAAATTTTTCATTGAATTCCTTGTTCCAGTAAATGTTGTTGCCAGATATTTAAACTCAGATACCTGTTCAATACCTTTGCACTCTACTGCTATATCAAGGCTCTGCTTCTTTCTTCCCATTGACAATACTTCTGTCTTTTCAGTGTTGGAGCTCATTTGTTTTACATTCTTCATTCATGGATGTAAGATGCTGCATGTTCACAGCTGTCTCTGCTATCCAGGCCAGGTCATCAGCAAAGAGTCTTCACCGATGTAATTCACTCCTGGGTTTGACATCCTTGCATATACTGGTGACGACAAACAGCAGAGGTGATAAGACACAACCCTGTATTACTCCAGATGTCATGATGAATGCCTTAGATGCTCCCTCACCCCTAACTCCCCAAAATTGGGATTTTTTGCTAGATTCTGATTAATATTATTTCCTCAATACCTGTATTAGAAAAAGTGAATCTACATTCTCTGGGCATGCTACGAGAAGGAAAACGAGTGCATTATGACAGTGATTAAGCTGAAGGAGAAGAAAGGCAGATGGAGAAGCTGCTAGATAGTCTGACATCACGGCACGGAGAAGCACTTGTATCAGACACTACAAGAGACAGAAGGCCACAGGCAGGCATGCCAACACACACTAAATGACAAGGAAGAGAAAACTATCAAAGCAGAAAATATCACAGCTGTTGAATTATGAATCAACATCACAGGACTCTGGACACTCCCATAAGTGCTCAGTCCCCATCTTCAGCAGCAACCAAAGAGTTCCAATTCCGAATGTACCAGTAACTGTCTCATTGTATATGCATCCCATCCTTCCCCTGAGTGTTCAGCATCAGCCAGATCCCCTGGTAACTCCCTGCAGCACCATTCTCCTTAGACCATAATGATCTATCTGTACCTCTGCACTGTTTACTTGTTCCCAAAAGACCCTCACAATATCTAACTTGTCATATCACAGCTGTCTTCTTCTTATCCTTAAAATTCCATGGACAGCCAAAAGAGCAACCCAACTATTTTTAAAGAGACGTGGGCTTAAGAAAAACATCACAAATATCAGAAAAAGACAGTCATCCTTTTTTTGAGTCATGTTTTGAGAAGAAGAAACTGAAATATGATGTGACCACTGGAAAAAACTGTGGAAAGAGACAGAGGAAGACGATTCTTGACAGCCTTTTGTGATGGCTTGAATGGATGTTAACACACGAACTGACACTTCCATTTAAGATCGCAGATTGTGGAGAGGCATGATCGTTCATGACACTTCATGATGATGATTTCTTCTTCTGCATTTGTTAAAGGGGTGCCTAGCAATAATGTTGTGGTTTGTAGCTAGGCTGCGATATGTGCACCTTTCAGCCCAACAGATATGCTTTAAGTAAATTCTTAATTAGCCACTCTTGATGACAGGCCTGTTAACAGGCAATGGATCTATTATTTTATCAACCCCGTTTTTTTCTTCTTCTCCAAACGGGATCCAAGAACTCATGCAGAGACCACCCCAGCTATCTTAACCAGTAGCTACTGACCTTCCATCTGTGGAGAACTGTATTTCCATGACAGCTCCTGTGTGTCCTTTCAACACTGCAATGTTTTCACACTCACCATAGACAGTCCAGAAATCTGAAACACAGTGCACTGAATCAATCTTCTATGACAGCATCAGATTCTACAGTAGCACAGCGACAGCAGATGCAGCAGTTATACTGAAGCCCTATGTTCTTTTTGTTTTCTAGCTATGCTTTTTTTTGGGCGGGCCCTGACCACCACCCCCCCCCCCCCAAAAGCTAGTTATAATACATGATATATAAATAAATTACATGAAATCTGAGAGTTAAAGCAGGTAGGAAACATAGTTTAAATGTTTATAGAAACAGTACTAAAGCAAAGAAATCATAATGCACAGGAAGCATATTCAAAGAAGACAGCACACACAACAGAAATAAAAACTAGGATCAAGAAGGTAAATGCTGTCAAATGCCCCAGCTCAGACACTGAAATGTCTCCCTTCTGGCGAAACAACAAACAGCGCCTTCATCCCCAATTTGTGCTATCAGTGCCAAATATAGACAATGAGTAGATCACAGGAACAGAGATTAAGTTAGTTTCACACCCTTTACAGGATGTTGCAGAAGTAGCAACAGCATATGTTGGCTGTTTTTGGTTTTACTAAGAAATTTTACATTCAGTAGTAAGCCACTGCTTTCTGAATGCACTGACCTCAATAACCCTGTCGAAATCAATGCAAAATGATCTATTGTCAAACTGCCTGCAGCTGGAATCTAGCAGGACACCTTGGAATTAACAGTGCATACTCAATTACTAACCACAGATGCCAAGGAAAGGGGGGGGGGGGAATTGGAGAAGGGAGAAACAGTTACAATAGTCAACCAGTTACAATAAACAGAAGGACTAGGGTACCAAAACAATAGTCCTAGTCGAGGCTTCAACTTCACTGCAATCGGGTTTCCCTACACTTGCTCTGTTCTTGTGCCAGTGCAAATCAAATGAAATGTAATTCGCTGTTTAATTTGAAAAACTGGTGAACAAACAATTAGCCCCGGAACAATCCAGAAATTATCGTACGCAGTAAATGCATATGGCAGTTGCCAGAGCCAACCGTCAGCACCAGAAATGCAGTCTGTCGTTGATGGAAGTAGTCAGGCACGGTAAGTTAGCTATACACACCCAGAATTATTACAGAAGGTATTTCACCAGCTCACACTTAAACCAGCTGCCATACAGAATACCACAACATAATTGCTGCACAAATGAAAGACATTCCACATGAAAAAACACAGCTCACAAGGCTGCACCAAGCATTAAACTCAGTAGCTCAGACAGGAAACTGTTACCAAAACAATACTCACATATCAATCTATCAAATCCAGCAGAGGCTACATATTGACCATCTGGAGAGAACTTGCCACAAAAGATATCCCCTTCATGTCCAGTCAACAGCATGATTGGTGCCAGCAAGTTTGATGTTCTTTTAGGACCCTGTATTTCAAACAGGAAGTTGTTCCATTCTGAACATTTTACAGCAAACAATTTAAACGTCATTTTAAAATACCCACAATGACACTCATCTTCTTCTTTTTTTTTGCGTTCATCGGCCGGAAACTCTGGCTTATTCATCCACCTCTGGACTTTATGCTTGTTCCAGAACCTGAGTGTTGCACACACATCCGTTTTACAGATCTGACTTATCTGTATGCAGACTGTAAGTTCCTTGCTTCTCAGGCAGATGCCCTCCGAAGGAAACCCCCAATTAGTAGACTCTTATGGCAATATTGTTGGGGAGGCAGTGAATCTATTCTTGTTTCCCCTAAAATGATGCCCCAGAACTCACACAGAGAATTATTACATTAAAAATGGTCTCTTATCTTTAGCTGATTGAACATGTTGTATTGCAGCCTTTTATGTCCCCTTGTAGTCTGAAGATTGCTGCCTGTTCTCTCTTGTCAAGCTGGTTTTGTGCACTATCTTACTTGCGAGAAACCTGGTCTTTCGAAAGGCTCTTGCCCTGCTCTCTAGTGTAGTTGGCTAAACCGGATTGCGCGGAGACCGGGTGACGAACTCCTTGTGGTCCGGGTTCAATCCCGGGGGTGGGCAGGAAAGCCACATTTTCTCCCAGATTTACGGTATTTAAAATGGAATCAAGGCCGAAAGGTTGCGATATCCATAATACCGAGCCTAAGGGTTAACAACTCATGGCTTCTGGATACTAAAACAACAAACAATCTAAAGGCTCAACTGCAGATCCCAAGGTCGCGGGTTCAAATCCAAACAGAGCCATAATTTTTGTTTTAAATGACCTTGGCTCCCAGGCAGACCCAGCCTGACAACGTTTTGGGCATATAGGGCTAGACTATATTTTACAGACCAATCGGCGGGTGATGTGGTCAACATTATGCCAGCCGTCTTTATTTCACAGGACTATACCTGATACCCAGCCAAAGCTGGGTCAATCTGGGAGCTATTGCCATTTTTTCAAAAAGCCCAGCTCCATCAGGACCTGAACCCATGACCTTCTGATCCGCAGGTGAGTATCTAGCCACTACACAACAGCACCTATGTAAGATCACTTAATCTTGTTAGCATACTTGCTTAGTGCAAGACAGGTTTCTGTTGGTATCAGGATGATTTTACCAGACAAGTGTTGGCTCTGGGGTTGAACCAATACCATAAAATGGATGTAAGATGATTTTTAGAATTCGCTTGAAGCAAATGGTGGCCCAAGTCAATAAATTCAAATATTTGGGAAGAATCATATCATCAGATGGAAAGTGTGTGACAGAGACTAAAAGCAGAATAGGTCCAGCGAAAGTTGCATTTTAGAATATGAAAAATATCTTATGCAATAAATCGCTCTCATTTAATGTCAGAAAGAGGGTGCTAAAATGTTACACAGAACCTGTTCTGCTGTATCGCAGCAAATCTTGGAATGTCAGTGAACAAATTAGGAAGAATTTTGAAGCAACAGGGATGTGGTGTCTGAGATGAATGTTACAAATATCCTGGACAGTCAGAGTAACTAACAACAATTGCAAGTAGATCTCTATATACAACGATAAGAAAGAGACAAACACTGTTCTTGGGCCATATAAGAGAAGACAGACATTGGAGAACAATTTGACAACTGGAAAGATCAATGAAAAAAAGGGGTAGAACAGAACAGACAAAGAGAGATGATGCTGGGTGGGCTGAAACAATGGCAAGCAGGGATATCAAGAGCGTCTATGCCAATTGGAAGGGCACATGGTGGCTTGTCAGCAATATCCTGTGGTGGCCTGTAATTGCAAGGGCTTCTTAAAGCCCATGCCATATGACATTGGCACTCTTCCGAACGCCGGTCCCAAATTATTCAAAGAACGAAATTTCAGAGTCTTCGGTAGTGCAGTTGTAAGTATCCTGCCTATCACGGGGGTGATCGGTGCGTAGGATTCCCCGGCGGACGGCTAATTTTTTTTCTTCGCTTTTAAAATGGTGGTTGGCACGTTGTGTTGTGGTTTACAGCTAGGCTGCAATATCTGCGCTTTTCGCTCGGTCTTGTGGTTACAACTAGGTTGCAATAGCGGCAGCAAGATGCCTAATGGTCATGTCACGGTAGGTAATCCTCTTTCTTTTTGTTCGCCCGTGAAAGGGCGGTAGGCATGTTGGATTGTGGTCTACAACTACGCTGTGATATTTGTGCCTTTCGACCCAACACATCCGATTTCAGCAGTCCTAATTAGTCACCTTTTACAATATGCTTTTTAGGTGGCAGTGGATCTATTTTTTCTCTCTCTCAAACATGTGGCTTTGGAACCCAGGGTAATGTCTTGTCGGTAGTTGGAAGGGCCTCATTACGTGGATATTAGTTTACAGAAGTCGATTATTGGTTGATTTTAATAGTCCCTGGTTAAACAGATACAGCCTAATAATGACTTGTGAAATATATTGATCTGAGTATCCTCAGAAGGGAAAAGGTGTTTAGAGATCGAGATATACTTTTGGTAAGATGATGAAAGATGAAGACTGCAGGTTACTTATAAATTGCTTCAGTAACGTTTGCACCTACTTTTCACTGTTTACATGCAGCAGTTCAAATACTGCCATTTTTTAAATTGTTATTTTCAAAATATGGTTAGATTTTCTCTTTTGGCAAACAGTATGAAAGTATAATAGAATGTGCTCTCTGCCTTACCACTGCAACATGTCGTTTGCCTGTTCTGTCTCTAGACTTACAAGTCTTTTAGCTCCGCCCTCTCAAACATTTGACTATCTCTGTCCTCATATCAATCAGGTCACAGGCATCAGTAAATTTTCTACCATGTTGGTTCCATTGTCCAAGTTCCGCCTTGGTGATTACGAGTTTGCAGTAATTATAACATCACTAGGTAGGTTCCGTGTATCACATTTATGTGCGAAATTCACCTGCTTAGGCAACTGGACTTCAAAGTTGTCGGCTGGTCTGAGAATGCCCACTACATCTCAACTCTAACCTGTGGTAATTAGTCACCTGCCTGTCGGCAAGTTCAGATGGTCATGTCTTCTGTCCGCCTGACTGGAAGATTGTATAATTCTTCAAACATAGATGTGTTCCCTGGTCCAGCTGTTGAGCTAACGATAAATTCCACTGAGATAAACTAATGGTTCATCAGACACTTTGATCACTGTTTGGAAGATCAATTGGGTTAGCTGTTCAGTTACCTCATTGTGTTTCACTTTGTAAAGGTTTCTGTTGGGTTTGTGTACTTTCTTTGCTTTTAGAAGGAATTCTGGACTAACTGAATGCCCCTCGTAACAGTTTCCTTGCGAATTTTTGCACTTGAGTGGATTATTGCTTATTGTCTTCTTGTGAGGATAGTTACTTATCGGCAAAAGTTGCCAATAAAGTGGGAATATTTCTTTGATAATTTGTGCAGCTACCTGTAATTATTACTATGGCAGGCAGACCATCGGCTCCAACACAGATCAGCAATAATATTCTTCAAGTTGATCAACTGGCAGCTGCAGATGTCAGACCTGATGATTAATATAGAATAATGAACGATAAACTACAGTGATTGCAATGGCTTGCTACGCACAGATTAATACGGAACTCAGTAGACTGTTGGTCTTGCAACCGTCAGATGTCATTTGTGTGATGGCTAGAATGTTCAAATAGATTCTGGTGGCGATGTTGTCACTTTAATACTCGTTGCAGTGTACAGACAGGTTCATTCTTTGCCAATTGTGAACTCCCAACTGTGATGGTAATGTTTTACTGGTTGTTCGATGTGAAGCTAAAACATTATGTTTTTGGAGAGGTTGACGAGCTGTGATACTACAGTCAACTACAATAATTATTTCCGGGTAGAGTGTTACAACTGGCTGCTTAGCAAACCTCAGTTGGGAGGATTTGATGCCAACGGACAGTCAGTGGTTGTTGAAGTTGTGAGAGCTATTTTTTCCAACGCAAGTACCATCGTGGTTACTTTCATTGTGGTCAATGGGTAGTTGGGCTAGTTGAATGTGGTAGTGGTCGTTGCTGGTTGGAAGTTGTTCATAGGCGAGATGCGACAACATTGCAACGCATCATAAGTGAGCGTGTGTTACCAGGAACGACAATTGTCACCGATGCCTGATGAGGCTACAACAACTAAACAATAGCTATTATGATCATCTCGTTGTTGCTCATGCTATTAATTTTGTTGACCGTGTACATAGAGAAATTCACACCCAAACAATTGAAGGGCTGCGGATGCAAGTCAAAAGGAAACGGTGTTTTCAAGGCGGCACAAGTCGTGCATTGTTTAATACATATTTAGCAGAATTTCAGAGGTGCCACAGTCACAAAGAACATGTTTTCAGACAGTATTTACAACTGCGGTGTCACAATTTTAACACATAACTTTCAAATATTATTGGCAGAGTTGTATTTAATTTTTTTCTGCCTTTCCTTCTTATCGGTCTGTCGTTTCATTTTCGCGGTGACCATACTAGCTGGTGGTACACACTTCATTGATACTGAACATCCTCTTTGGTTTAGATAAGTTGTAGCCAAGAAGATCTCCTCTGCTATGGCATTTCTACTACACATCTTAGTATTTTTAGAACCATAGCCGTAGATATGGAATCGTTGCAAGTATAAGGCAGCCCTCTCTTCAATATATATCAAATGCATTAGATATTTCGAGAAACAGGCCGGCAGTTTTTTCCTTCTCTGAAATCCTGATTTGGCTTCTTCCTGTAATTTATTATTCTGATTAAATATGCTTGGTGTTATATATATTGTTTTCCTCTGAGCAAAATTTAAATCTTTGATTGACTAAATTTTTTAGTATTTTACATAAGGGAGATGCCAGTAAAATTGACGTGTATGATTCTGCATTGAGATCTTCTTTTCCTGTTTTTAAAACAGGTTTTAAGTTCTTGTGCTCACAATGTTAAGTAAAATATGTTAAAAAAATTAATATTGTGCAACTGTGTGTAGCTTATTTATCTTTATTTTGAAAATGCCACTTTGTGAAGGGGAAAAAAAGGGGAAGGGGAGTGACACATGTTTCCGCACCGGGTACTGCACAACCCATCAATCAATAAATCGAAAACTATTTCTCCCTACTGCGCTTAATGGCAGAAGTGGAAACTGATAATGATGATGATCTGAACACTGCTACACATCGATATATGGATTGAAAACTATTCCTCCCCACACCGCTTAACTCTAAACATTGCTATTCATTTAGCAAATAATGGCAGAAGTGAAAACTGATGATGATCTAAACATTGCTACCCATTGACACGGCGCTTCAATGGATTGAAAACTATTTCTTTCCATGCCGCTTAACTCTAAGCATTGCTATTCATCGAGCAAAAATGGCAGAAGTGGAAACTGATGATGATCGCCTGCATTATTATTTCACGGTGCTTAACGTAACGGCAGAAGTGAAAACTGATGACGATGATCTAAACATTGCTACCCATCGATCAATTCAATGGATCGAAAACTATTCCTCCTCAGGGCGCTTCAATCGATCGAAAACTATTCCTCCCCACAGTGCTTAGCTGTAAACGTTGCTATCCACTTAACAATAACGTCAGAAGTGGAAACCTGATGATGGTGAAAAATGATGATGATGAACATGGCCTAAATGATTTTTGTATTCAGCTTCTTATATTTTAGTTGTTTCTGTTCCGTCGTATTTTTTTTTTCACCTCTTGGGGCTCTCAAAGGGATGTTTTTGGCAGTAAATAATTTTGGACCGGTATTCAGAAGAGTGCCCAATTATACTAGTAAATACAATCGTCAATACAATTAATACATTATAATTATTAATATTATTATTCATTATACTGATTTATACTCATATATACATATACAGGATAATACACTATTTTTATTAAATTATATGCCGCTGCAGTTACAGGAAAGAATTAATAATGGTAATTCTACAGCCCACACTAGATATGCAGTAGTTTAAAAACAAACAGGGTACTCTAAACTAAACAGCGGTAGGTAAATAGCATAAACACAGTTGTTTACACAGGCCAGACACAGTGGCAGTCGGACAGCATTTAGTATTATCGAAAACTGGTTTGAAACAACAAGACTTACAGACTGGATGATCTGACTTGTGTAATGAATTCCAGAAACAACCAACTCTTGTCTAGGTCTTTTAAAAGGCACCATCGCCGAGTCCATAGCTTTCCTCTTCAAATCCATCATCATCTTTCCTTTGAAAACCAAAACAAATTTTCACTGTTAGTTAATGTTGTTTTGTGATGAAAACGAATTCGAAGTAACACAGGAAACGAAATTGTCGTGACTTCGACACGAGAAGAGTTACTAAACAAGGGGAAGCAATTCAAGGAATTTGGAATGCAACTTGAAAAACTGTTAAAAGCGAATGGAAAAACATAACACCCAAATCTCTTAACAATTCGAACAACGGAAAGGCAAAAAGGATCTTAATAATAGCAAAACTGTAGCTGCTAAATCTACAGCTCATGAATAAACACATAAATCAATAAAGAAATTAGAAGGCGACCAAGGCAGATTAAAGGAAATATGTAGATGACCTGGCACAAGAAGCCGACACAGAAGAATAAAAGGAACCTTTAGAGACCTTCACAGTACCACAGGGCAATCAACCGACACAGAAGAATCAAAAACAACCTTTAGAGACCTTCACAGTACCACAGGGCAATCAACCGACACAGAAGAATCAAAAAGAACCTTTAGAGACCTTCACAGTACCACAGGGCAATCAACCGACACAGAAGAAACAAAAAGAACCTTTAGAGACCTTTACAGTACCACAGGGCAATCAACCGACACAGGAGAATCAAAAAGAACCTTAAGAGACCTTTACAGTACCACAGGGCAATCAACCGACACAGAAGAATCAAAAAGAACCTTTAGAGACCTATACAATACCACAGGGCAATCATTCAGCGGGTTAATATAGTCAACCAGCTCGATCAGTAAAAATAGGCTAAGGAATGCTCTTACCGACATTAAAGATCAGCTGAATGTGGTCAATAACTTCTCAAAAGACTTGGCCCAGAAACAAAGGTCCTTCCAGATATTAAGAAGTTAGCAATGGGACGTGATAATGTGAGATACCATCTGAAGAGGAAACTGGGAAAGCTATCCAGCTTCTAAAGGACAAAAAGTCTCCAGGTCTACATGGTATCCCAGCACTAACTTCATAGCTGAGGCAACTGCCCTCCTTTCTGCAGTCCAACATCTCATCACTCAAGAACACAGAGGGCACAAAATTGTTATACTTAGTGACTCATTATCTGTACTTCAAGCACTATCGAGCAAAAAACAAGACAAACTAATTGCAGATCTAAGGACCAACATTGGCTTACTCTCCAAGGAAGCAGAACTGGTCTTGCAATGGATACCAGCCCACTGTGGTATTCAAGGAAATGAGAGAGCAGATGAGTTGGCAAAAGCTGGGAGTAATCTTCCACAACCTCATCCACCACACAGCTACAAGGAAACCAAAAACAGCGCTAAAGCAGTCTTTCAAGCGGGAGTGGAGAAGGCAGAATGGAGATTACAGACCAGAGAGTGACAGCATAAACAAACTCAACAGGAAAGAACAAACAACAATTTTTAGACTTCGGACTGGACACTGTGGTCTTAGAGCACACCTGTATAGGATAGGCATAAAAGAATCCGCTGCCTGTGATTGTGGAGCAGAAAGACAGACCCCTGGGCACCTACTATAGTACTGCTCTTACCTCTCCCAGCAAAGACTGTGGATATGGCCCAAGGGAGCCACATTGAAAGAGGAACTATAGGTGACCGGTGGCGACCTTAAACGCACAATCCTATTTGTGACCCAGACGGGACTCAATGTTTAGCATGACTTATGTCGAACGCAGAAGAAGAAGATGAAGGATTGACACACTCCTCGACTTCTGCGGTTTGAATTGCATACCGCTCCATTGGACCACCGCGTCCAAACTTTTCAGATTCCTCGCTGCCCGTGATTATAGTCGTGTCATCCATAAATGCACGTAGTGGCGGCATCCAATTTAAAGGCCTTTTCCGTAGCCGGCCGCCCCGTCTAACATGACCTGCATGGCCATAACGAACAGTGTTGGTGAGATCGTACACCCCGTGGCTATCTCAACTTGGAGCTCAGTCCACCTCGTAGTAGACGTCGAGGTAGAGAAGCGCATAGCGAACTTAGAGAAATATTGCTCGATCATTTCGTTGATCTGTGTCGGTACGTGAAACATGCGAAGTGCCTGCCACAGTAGCTTATGGGGAACTGCCCCATAGGCGTTGGCAAGGTCCAACCCTATAACGTGCAATTCAGTTCTCTCATGCTTGGCCCTCTGGATAGACTTCCAAATCATGGTCGCGTGTTCAAGGCACACAGGGACGCCTGGGATACCACCCTTTTGAACACTCGTGTCGATGTACTTGTCCCATACATCGGTTGCTCGAATAGACCCCGCGCAAACTGGATCGGGTCCCTAAAGAATGTCTCCCGCTTCCTTTTGGTTCTCCTTCTATTATTGCAGAAACGCTACGCTCGACAGAGGGCACTGTGTCTGTTTCTCAAGTGCAACCAGACCTCATGCAGCCCCTCCCGTTCGCTGCCTGTAGCGGTTTTGAACCGTTTTCTGATTGCATTTTTGTCTGCCCGGCACTTCAGAATGTCCCTCTGTCTCCTGCTTATATTCTGCTTGATGCCCGGCAGCGCCTTTTCGACTGTCCCGAACTCGCGGGGACAGTGCTCGCATATTACATTGCCAAACATTGTAAGCTTATTACCTAACGACTTCTTTTTTAAATCATGATTGAGTTTCTCACATAATGTACCTTCTAACTTACACCAAGACACCTTATCGCTCGCAGGTGGAAACCTGACCTTCGAACGCACTTCTTCAGGAATCACAAATTTGCGCCCCAGCAGTCGACGTCATGTGCCTCTCCGGGCGTGTGGGGTATACACTGGCCGTCATTCCACAGGAGTAGTAGTTTTGCGACGATGTTTACTGCGTGGTACACCCTCGCATTTCATCCTTCCAGCATGCGTTCTCAGACCATGCAACCCCGTGAAGCGCTTTCCACATGTACAGAACCAACCAGGCCGTTGGGCAAAAATCGGAGTTCGGGGGCTAGCAAGGTCGTCACCGTTTGTATCAAATTGATTGGGTCCATCATTCCAGCCCCCCTCTTTCGATGGACCCTGGGGGCATACTTCTTTATTTGTTCGCGAAATCAGAGGTATTATATTGTTTTAGGGGTGATCAACCCGGTCCACAGTCGTCATCTGTCTCCAGATGTCAGTTACCCCCCCCCCTCCCACCCCCCCCCCCGGCGATACCGAGGGGCCAGTCTTTCCATAGGTGTCAAAAGGTCTTTCCTGGTTGTCTTGTGGGCTATCCACGTACAATAAGAAGAAACTCCACAGGGAAGCATGTACAGCAGGAGTCTACCAATCACCAGTAGGAGTAACCTCTCGTCGACAAATGTTTCGGCCCACGAGCTTCTAGACATGAGCTCCTCGAAGATGTACCAGCAAAGTGTCCAAGAAAGGTGACCTGCGGGCAGGGCCATATTAACCATTAATGCACACTAAGAACGTGTTTGAAGCATCACAAAGAGAGGGGGACCTCACATAAATCCTTAATCGCCTTGCAGCTGAGCGTTTATTTTCTCGGTTAAAATAATTTTTAAAAAATCAGAACAACAATACGACAAGGTAGGCTTGATGCTTTATCTCTATTAGGTATAGAAGCAGATGTGTTACATAAGATTAGTTTGCGATTCTGGCCAAATATTTCGCAGTTATAGAATTTGATTTGATTAAATTTGATTTAAGAAAGACATCACAGCACTCGGGGTATTCCCATAATCTCCGTCCCCTTCTTCAGCAGCCAGCGAAGAGTTCCGATTTTAATGGTGCCAGTAGCATTCTGTCAGTCTTGCCTTTCCTCTGAGCCTCGAGCATCTGCCAGAACCTCTCGTCACCCCCCCCCCCCCCCTCCCTGCATCAATCTCACCAGACGGTGGTGATCCACCTGCTCCTCCGAACTGTACACGCTCTCCCAAAAGGCACTAACCACGTCTGAATTATCATGTATCAGTATTCTACCAAGTTGTGCAGAACTAGCCAGTCTGTCCGTCTGTTCATTTCCCAACACACCGCCGTAACCCGGTGAAAAAATCAAGACAATACTCCTCACTCGTGTCCTCCGCAGCGAAGCATGCCACTCTGCACGAAGCATGCCTGTCCTGATCTTCCTCAGCATACTTTCTGAGTCAAATACAATCACGATGTGTGTGTGTGTGTGTGGGTCGTGTGATCTAACCATCGGAAGGCTGCAGTGACCGCCTCCACCTCCATTCTTATGCTGGATGTTGTGGTATCACATGCTAGGCTCTCCTGCACCAAACGTCGACCATTAACTTTTGCTAAGAAGCCCCAAGCACTTCTTTTGCCTCTTGACACTGAACCGTCTGTGTGAATGATCAAATCCTCTGAGCGAGCATTATCTTGAATTAATTGCTGAATTTCTGGCCAGGCTCTGCATTCCCGGCTCAGCGTGATTATGACCCTACACAAGTCTGACTGTTCAGGTGGCACTTTGACCCACTCTTCTCCTCGCCTAATGTTCTCAAGGATGCAAACTGTCTGTGTCTTCTGCCTGAGCCATCCATGACTTTCCTCTTATCAGCCGCTGACCCTTAACTGCACCAGGAGTTTCGTGCAAAGGGTGGTCTGTGTCTGCAGCTACTTTGAGATACGACATCGCCTGCAGCACCTTGTGCCTACCTGCTGCAACAGTCGGCAAACCAAGGATGTATCGCATACACATCACTGGGTGTCTCTGGTGCAACCTAGAATGACCCGCATAGCTGCGTTCTGTATGCGCTCTAGTTTGTCCTTCTGACTCGTTGAGACTGTAGGCAGTCCCTGGCTATAATCAACCACTGACAGGATCAGGTGCTGATGTAGTGTAAAAAGCATTCTCTGCTCTATGTCAGTTGCATCCATAGTCTTAAGTGCACTAAGTCCTTTGTGGCATTTTGTCACAACACTCTCCACGCGAGTTAGTAGTTTTTCAGATGTAAATAAAGTGGAACAATACAAAAATATACATTTTCCATCTTACTGTATGTTTCGTTTAATTTCTACTAACAAAATTTAATTTTTGATTTGTTATTGTTTCTATTTCGAATTACATGTACATGGTCCCACGTGCCGTCCGAACACATGGGTTCCCCGGGAAGCGCCACGAGCATAGAGGCGCCACGAGCATAGAGACCCCATGCTAAATCAAGTAATGTAATTATCCATACAGATGGCTTTTTGTTGAGGGGCAGACAAAGTGCACGGGGTTTCATAGCGAAGGCGAATGAACGTCGCCTAGTGCAGCAAAGCCTTGTATATTATATCACAACGTCTAGTTTGAGAATGGAGGTGGAGGCATTCTCCGCTGCCTTCCACTGGCTTGAGAATCAGCTGTACACACATGCCGTTACTGTAACTGACTCACAGAACATGATGAGAAAGGTGGAAACAGGCATGCTTCGTGCAGAGTGGCAAGCATCACTTCAGAGGTCCCGGGCCGCTGCATCCTTTGGATATTTTTTCCAGGTTATGCTGTTGTGTTGGGAAATGAGCAGGCAGATAGACTGGCTGGCTCTGCACCACTTGGTGGTGAATTGATATATGAGAAGTTAGATATTGGGAGCGAGTGAACAGCGTGGAGGAGCAGATAGGGTATTATGGTCTAATGAGAATGGTGCTGCGAAGAGTTCCCAGGGGATCTGGCCGACGCTCAACACTCAGGGGAAGAATGAGACAGATATACAATCAGACGGTCATTGGTACCATCGGAACTAGATATCTTCATTTGCTGATGAAGATGGGGACTGAGCACTTATGGGAGTGTCCCGAGTGCTGTGATGTCGATTCTTAATGCAACATTCAACACTGATATGGGGGGATACAGGTTCGCAAACTATAAATTCTTTGGAATCTGAATGAGGTATCCAAGCTTTGCCGTGTTGATTTGCCATTCAGATTGAGATTTTACCATCTCAGGGGGGATCAAACCTTCAACTAACAGCCAGCAGAGGGGAAATGAAGGGAAGTAAGTTCTTTAACTGGCTCTGCATATTCAAAAATGCACTCTAACAAACACACACGCACACCTAAACAGATTTCCGCACACCGAGTTGGTCTGCAGGCAAACAAAATCGTTTAGCGACAGAACCTATCATCAGTCAGACACTTGAAAAAAAAAAAAAAAAAGTGTTTTCAGTTTTCTAATCCTGTTATTACAAACAAAAAACTAAACTTGAGATTGTCTAGTCCAAACTGGCACTTTGGTGGCTGCTGCTTGCCATTTAAAGCCCAAGGATTTGTGTGGTGAAATAAGGTGGAGGGGATAGAGAGGAAACAGAAAAGAAAAAAAAAGTGTAGAGGAAAAAAGTAGACAGAATAAGATGACAGTGCGCACTCTTTCGAGGCACGTTTCTCCAGCACGAATTAAAAAAAAATACAGTTTATAAGCAGCAACCCAATCAATCAATCAGGTGCCGTCTCCACAATGAAGGTAGGCTGCAATGGATCTCCAACAAGCCCTGTCTCTTGCCCTTGATGTACACTTACCCATACTGCTGTTAGTCCATCTCTTGATGTTATCCTCATACTTGTAACGCTGTCTGCGTTTTGCTCGACTACCTTGAACCTTTCCCTCTACGATGATCTTTACAATACTTTCATGTCTTTTAATGTGGGCAAAATATTTCACTTGTCTCTTTTTTATTTCCCCAGCAACTATCTTTTCATTCCCAATTTCCTCAGTACCTCTGTATTTGATAGTTTGATATTTGGTAAGCAGCTATTGACTAGTGAAAAATTTTCTGTTTTACTAACCCTGTTAGCAGGGGTGCGCCAGAAGAATCGCAAGGTTGCTCAGACCCCCTTTTCATTTCCTATATGTGGGGGGGGGGGGCACCCTCCAGAAATTTAAACCTGGTTCAAGTGCACAATAATAATAGTCGTTACAATAATAATTGTTGTAATTTTTATTATGGGCTGAATGGCAAATAATTTTATACTACATTAAGACCTCTATAGGTTGACCCCCCAAGGGACTGTAGAAAAGCAGTAAACTTACGGAGGTGGTCAGCGTACAGTACGAGGCCTATTGTGTTGATTCTATTTAATAAATCTCTACAAAGTTTAACCACTAGATAGAAATTCAGAGCTAACTACAGAACGTAACACCATTATCATCACGAGCCAGAGTAACCGTTCATTCCCACGCAATCGCTCGAACAAGTGCTGCTGAGCACCTGTATAGTGCATCAGCCGCTGGCTGAGCGAGGTCTCCTGCCTTTTCGAGCGCCTGCGGGTTCTGTCCGGAAAGCCAATATGAAACCTTTCCCGGGTGCCAAGGCCCTTTTATACACAGTGGCCAGACTTTTGGCTCGCTTCAAGCCCAATTAAAATAATCACCATCCGTTCTCTGGCCTCCTGCCACATTAACAGCTTATTTAGCGAAATAAAATATTTTATGAAATCACATATAATTATAACACCAAGCAATATCATAAACAATTGTTTCATGATGGTTTAATAAATTATTTAATAAATGGAAAAACAAAATAGTCGTCAGGATTGGTCTGTGTCCTAATCATATTGCAGACGTCAAGTTGTTAGGGAGCCTCTTTAGCTACTTTGTCATCATCTTTCTCGACTTTACTAGGTGTTTCAAGCACTGATGTCCTGGTCTGTACGTCGGTCAATACCGCTTGGAAAATTCCTTCAGGGTCCGGTTCGGTATAGTTTGACTTTTCACCCTCTATTGCAACAAAAGGTTCGAAATCTATTCCTTCGAAATGTTTTTTTTCCCTCACTGATGTTGGACTGTCTGGTGGAGCTAAAACGTCATGCTCTTTGCTGATAGAAATCCAGTTTTTGTTACAAATCCAGCTGTCATGAAACACTTATGTACGATTTCCATCTGAACTTTATTCCGAACAGAACTGACACAGAGGGAAGTATCCATTAATACAGCGAACGAAGTTACTTTCACACGCGGACCACAGATCTGCCTTTTAAAAATGCCACAGTGACCCAGTAGTGAATTTTAGATGTTTTGATGATGTTTTTGGTTAAGATGTTGGGTTTTTAAAGTCTTGTTTGATGACAGACATTTTCGTGTCATTTTGGTGAGAGGAAACACTTGTGATTGGATAGGACAATTGTCTTCGATAAGTAGAATAAACAGTTTCTTCCCCTTCTTTACCCACGCCCTAAACAGAGCGCCAGTCATCCAGGCATTAACGAAGGTGCAAATGAAGAACAACCTGACGTACCAGTCTCTTATCAGCAAAAATAGGGAATAATTAAATCAATCAGAAAGCCACCAAAACCGACACGAAACTATTACCATTTTATGGACAGACCAGAGCAAGTTATTTTTATTTTACGTCTTAGAACAGGACACAATCGACTTGGCAGCCACATGTACACACAATTTAAAATCGGCGAATCAACCGTGTATACACAGATTGGTAACTGAAAAAAAAAAAAAACAGATCATGACCTCCAAGGCTGTCACAAATACAACAAACATACCAAGGCAAAACTTATCGCCAAGAGAAACATCGGCTCCAATTAAACTTTACGGAGTGAATTACAAAAGACAGTGAAGTTAATACTAGAGATAACATTGCAGAGGTAGATAATTAATTTTAAGCGAACGAAAGAAGAGTAAAAAAAAGAATCCAGTGTTAGAACTCCAAGCAATGAGGGTGTCTTCAACTTAAGGCTCCTGAATGCGCTTGACTTTGCTGATTTATCAGTTAAATTTCAACACTGCGAACTGCCCCTTATTAATTCCCACCCCGTCTACAACTTTAAGCATAAGAATTCAAATGGAGGCAATGACTGCAGCTCTGAAGTGGATAGCAGAAAACAAAGTTACAGGAGGAATTATTGTGTTTGATTCTCAGTCGGCGTTGCGGAAGGTTCAAAATGGACTAATGTGGCATGAGTGGGTACCATGCACCAGTACACCAACTTTGCAGAAAATCACGTGAATATACTGTCCAGGAGATGCAGGAGTGCGAGGAAATGAAAGAGCTGATTATCTGGCTACAAAAGAGAAAGCTACGGGAACACTCGTATTGGACAAGGAAGATATTCTAAAGACCATATATGAACGACTTTTGGCAGAAGACACGAGATTAGATGAAATAACAAGGGCAAGAATGTGTAAACGAGGAACTGAGTGTTGATCCTGCAAGGAGGGACGGATGAGAGAAAGACATCGGTGTCTGTATAATCAGTGTGCTAAGGGAACAGTTAGCATCTAAACGTTACGTCTTTTGCTGCGGGAGACGGAGCATTTATGAGTATGCCCAGTGTGCCATAATGTCAATTCTTAACTTAGTAATCGGTAGTTCCCGTCCCAATATGGGGTGCAGTTTTTCGTTATTCTTAAACCCCACCCTGGCTGTAGTCTGTGGTCTTAATATAACCTAACGGTTGAACGGGGTTTCTGGGTCCTGTGCCAGGGTGATTCTCATCCTAATGATGGTACTTTGTGTCACCGGGTGTTAGTCTCTCGTTGTAGGATCCAGGTAGGGTTGAACGACACACACACCCGCGCGCACTCACACACACGCAGCACTGCAAACGCTATGTAAAGTCTCAATATGGACTCTTTAGGAGCCTGCTTTCGGCATTTCATCTGGTTCTTTGAGAGTCTGATATCAGCACTTCATTTGGTTCTTTGAGAGTCTGATCCCGACACTTCATTTGGTTCTTCGAGAGTCTGATCCCAGCACTTTATTTGGTTCTTTGAGAGTCTGATCCCGGCACTTTAGTGTGTTCTTTGAGAGTCTGATCCCGGCACTTTAGTGTGTTCTTTGAGAGTCTGATCTTGGCACTTTATTTGATTCTTTGAGAGTCTGATCCAGGCATTTCATCTGGTTCTTTGAGAGTCTGATATCGGCATTTCATCTGGTTCTTTGAGAGTCTGATCCCGGCACTTCATTTGTTTGTTTAAGAGTCTGATCCCAGCACTTTATTTGGTTCTTTGAGAGTCTGATCACGGCACTTTAGTGTGTTCTTTGAGAGTTTGATCTTGGCACTTTATTTGGTTCTTTGAGAGTCTGAT
>CAJHNH020007334.1:795000-890000 GCA_905116865.2 Candidula unifasciata
TTTTTAATCTCAAAAAACCAAATGAAGTGCTGGGATAAGTCTTTCAAACAACCAAATGAAGTGCCGACATTAAACTCTCAAAGAACCAAATAAAGTGCTGAGATCAGACTCTCAAAGAACACACTGAAGTGCCGGGTTCAGACTCTCAAAGAACCAACTAGAGTGCCGGGATCAGACTCTCAAAGAACGTACTAGAGTGCCGGGATCAGACTCTCAAAGAATCAAATAAACTGTCGGGTTCAGACTCTCAATGAACCAACTAAAGTGCCGGGATCAGAGTTTCAAAGAACCAACTAAAGTGCCGATATCAGACTCTCAAAGAACCAAATAAAGTGCCGGGATCAGAGTTTCAAAGAACCAACTAAAGTGCCGATATCAGACTCTCAAAGAACCAACTAAAGTGCCGGGATCAGAGTTTCAAAGAACCAACTAAAGTGCCGATATCAGACTCTCAAAGAACCAAATAAAGTGCCGAGATCAGAGTTTCAAAGAAACTCATCCGAATGATGGCACTTTATGTCACGGGGTTTTTATTGCTCTTTGTGCGGTCCTTGTGCGGTTGAACATTCATTTGTCGAAGGGGAGAACCGTTGAAAGATAATTTTTTTATGTAAACAAAAAGGGAATAGAACATTTGAAACAATGGCATTTTATATAGTGTGTTATTACAGAAATCATACATTTGAGAGCAGAGGCTTATTACATGGCAGTTTTAATCGATTTAGAATTCAGTAAACGCCTTCTGGTCCTTTTTACCCCCTAAATGATCGTAGCTCTTAGATCGACCCAGCCTCAAATAGGTAACAACTATAAGGGTGGGAAGTAAACACGACCAGAGCGATGTTGACCACATCATCCACCCTATATGCCCAATACACCTGAATGCAGAGAAAAGGGTGATTGACTTTTATTTTAAAAGTTACTTATTAAAATGCCTTTTGCCGACTGTCTAAGGGAAAAAATGACAGGGGCTATGACACCTGGTGTCTTAGCCATTGAACCCCCCCCCCCCCCCCAAACCTTTCCCGCCTCTGATAACAATACAAAACATAACCCTTGACCCGTTAGGGTTATGGAGGTGTACTGATAGAAGCACTAACAAACACAACCCACCATCTTTCTTTGTTTTCCGTTTGATGGACTAGTGTATGGAATCTTAGTCCTTTCCATTTATCGATGCTGTTTTTCCATGTTCTTATTTATCCTTCTCTTCTTCAAACCACCCCCCCCCCCCCACCCCTTTCTCCAGCCGCAGTGTTGCTTGAAGTAGTCTTTGCAATCAAATCATGTCTCACCACTTGCCTGAACCAAGCTCCTTGCAAACTTTCACCACTGCCAAGATATGCTCCTGGCAGTCTGCAAATGTATTTAGTCTCTTACATATTTGTTAGTGTTTTTATTCTAAATCTGAAGGGAAAAAAAAGACAATACCAGTGATTAAAGTGTAGGAAAGCTGAGGCCACCATCTACACCTACAAATTAAATCATCGTAACAGAGACATCATTACAGATTAAACCATCATAACAGAGACATAAAAACATATTAAATCATGGTAACAAAGACATTTCAACAGATTTAATTATCGTAACAGAGACATTGCAACAGATTAAATCATCGTAACAGAGACATTGTCACAGATTAAATCAACTTAACAGAGACATAATTACAGGTTAAGTAACCGTAACAGAGACATAATAACATATTAAATCATCGTAAGAGAGTTATTGTAAAGATTAAATCACCGTAACACATTTCCTATTGGAAGTAAAAGCCTTGTCTACACCACCATGCAAAAAGTTGCAACTGGGCCGGGTGAAATGTAGCAGTTGGGCCATGTGAAATGTAGCAGTTGGGCCAGGTGAAACGTTGCAGTTGGGCCAGGTGAAATTTTACAGTTGGGCCAGGTGAAATGTTGCAGTTGGGCCAGGTGAAATGTTGCAGTTGGGCCAGGTGAAATGTTGCCGTTGGGCCAGGTGAAATGTTGCAGTTGGGCCAGGTGAAATGTTGCAGTTGGGTCAGATGAAATGTTGCAGTTGGGTCAGGTGAATTGTTGCAGCTGGAAAAGGCGAAATGTTTCAGTTGGTCCAGGTGAAATGTTGCAACTGGGCCAGGTGAAATTTTGCAGTTAGGAAAGGTGAAATGGCTTTAATCTTGAGAACTGCAAGGATACTTATAACTTCTCACAGTGATACATCTACCTCAGCCTGCAAGGATACTTATAACTTCTCACAGTGATATATCTACCTCAGCCTGCAAAAGACCTGCACATGTATAACTGCTAAATATTTGAGGTCCAGTGAAATGTAACATAAGCTACGAACTAGTGGCATAGATCATATTCGGATGTGGAATCCTTGGCATCCTTCTTCTTCAGGGACTCTTCCTCCATATTTTATTGGAAAAGAATAACTTTTTAGTGTATTTTTAAAATAAAACGTTCTACTCAAACTTGGTGAAAAGAACCTATTCGCAGAGAAGACAAATAAATAGAATCTCTCAATCCTGCCTTTCAGCCCTACTAGGACTTTGCTAAAAGTTAATGTTGAATTTTAAGTTAAGAATCGACATCGCAGCACCGGGATACCCCCATTAGCGCCCCGTCCCTATCTTCAGCAGAAAGCAAAAAGTTAAAATTCGAATAGTACCAGTAACTGTCTGACTGTACATCCGTCTCGCCTTTCCCCTGAGTGTCGATCGTCGGCCAGATCCCCTTCTAACTCCTCGCAGTGCCATTCTCCTCACACCATAATGATCTATCTGTTTCTCGGCACTGTTCACTCGTTCCCAAAGGGCCCTCACAACATCCAGCTTGTCATACATCAGTTCACCACCAAGTAGTGGTGGCCATTCTATCTACCTGCTCTTTTCTCAGCACACCGGCAGACATGGAGAAAATATCCAAAAGATGCTAACTACCCTTTGCTGAGTGATCACTAAATGTGAGGCCTCCTGGTTCTGCTGCTGCTTGTGTCGTAAGTGTATAACTTCGTTGCTGAGAGTGAAGAAGGGACTGGAAATACGCCTTAAAACCACGTCACATTAAATACCATTCTACCGTTCCGGGAAGGCTAGGCATATTTGTTTGGAGTTGACAAGAAGCGCTGCGCTCATCGAGATCAAGTTTCTCCAGGAGCCACACTGTGATATGTGTTTGTCAGATTATTTTCCATGGTCCACGGCCATATCGCTCTGAAAAAAAAGCTGTTTCCAGGCCATTTGAAAGAGTTTCAATTTACAAGTGAGACGTAACTGTGTTGAAAAAACGCTCCACATTGTTTAAAGTTTTGTCTTCATGATTTCCTGTTTATTGTTGTGTTGTTGGGACATTGTTGTAGATCTCGGAGTTTGTTTTGCATTATTACTAAATTTTTACTTAAAAAATTTAGTAAACATTGGCGTTTGGAGTTTTATGAGAAAAAGAAAGTTCTAATTGAGGATTTAAAGGATATGTTATCTATCTTATCATCATCATCATCATTGTCATCATCATCATCATCAATATCATCATTATCCTCACATCCCATACCAACCGTCACGTAAAAGCATGCCCCTTCACCCCTCACCCTCAATAATTTTGTTGCCAAGAGATATATAAGTCCATGGAATGATATTTCTCCATCTCATGATATAAATTTGGTCAGAATCTTCGTTATCGATTTTAACCAACGTGGGAGCTTCAAAATCACAGTAACCATTGCCATTGTCTCACAGCCTGAAAGTGTTGTTTTCAATGACTGACAGGCATGTATCACCATATTGGACCTTCAATCACATCAGATTTGTATATGTTTACCCCTTCAATAAAAAAAAAAAAAAAAAAAAAAAAAAAAACATTTTACATGGATTACTGAACGCTGCTCCTCTTTGATTATGTTAAAATTAGGCGGCCATCTCTAAATTGTCATTATGACGTCACCGAATTTTGCCTGCACCTTGATATCACCGGCCTAACAATTTCCCCAGCCTCAACAGCAGTATTCACAGATTCCATGACAATGCAATACAATAGTTAATGTAATTTCTATCGCACTTCTAAGGTTTTCTCTGTCGCCCTCTAGTACACTAATCTTATAATCTATGTCGTGTGAGGTTCGTAGTCATGTGTATCCCCGTCTTTCTGTCTCGTGTGCTGCCTGTCACTCAGTTCTGTTAGAAATGTTTTCCTTTGACTCGATCTCCTTCTTCTGCATTCGCCCTGAAAAGTGTAATTGGCAGTTTATAATTAAAGTTTACAACTAGGCTGCATTATGAGCGTTTCTCTGTCCAACAATCCAATTTCAGTAAACTCCTTTTTAGTCACCTTTTACAGCATGATCATTAGGGGGTCAGTGGATCTATTCTTCTTTTCATTCAAAAATCTTCTCCGTCCTGCGTCCTGCTTCTTTCTTCTTTCTTCTTTCTTCTTTCTACCTTCTTCCTTCTTCTTTCTTCTTTCTTCCTTCTTCTTTCTTCTTTCTTCTTTCTTCTTACTTCTTTCTTCTTCTTCTTCTTCTTCTTCTTCTTCTTCTTCTTCTTCTTCTTCTTCTTCTTCTTCTTCTTCTTCTTCTTCTTCTTCTTCTTCTTCTTCTTCTTCTTCTTCTTCTTCTTCTTCTTCTTCTTCTTCTTCTTCTTCTTCTTCTTCTCTTCTTCTTCTTCTTCTTCTTCTTCTTCTTCTTCTTCTTCTTCTTCTTCTTCTTCTTCTTCTTCTTCTTCTTCTTCTTCTTCTTCTTCTTCTTCTTCTTCTTCTTCTTCTTCTTCTTTCATTCGCTTGAAGTAAACTATCCTTGTCTGCAATGTTGTCTCTAGTATGAACTTCACTGTCTGTTGTAATCCTCATTCACCTATGTATCCAGCATCTCCTTCCTTGGTCTCTACCTGCCTTTCTTCCCTCTATTCCCCAATTGTTATGGGGATATACAACAAGAATTCTGCTCTTACAATGCTTAGTGTTTAATTAGGAATCGACATTACAGCTCTCAGGACATCCCAATAAGAAATTCGTCACTATCTTAAGTAGAAATCCAATTCCTACAGTACCAGCAACAGTCTGATTCCATATTCATCTCACGTTTTCCCTAGCCTTGATCGTCGGCCAGAGCCCTGGTGACTAATAGCAGCACCATTCTCCCCAGACCATGATGATCCATCTGTGACTCTGCCCTGTTCACTCGCTCCCAAAGGGCCCTTATAAGCTCTAGTTTGTCACGTATCAAAACCAAGTTGGGTATAATCATCCATTCTATCCATCTGTTCATTTAAAAATACTCCCAATGCTATCACAACGTAGATAATATATGCAGATTGTATGCAATTGATAAGGTGTATCGGTTCTTATAGCGGGTTTATGTGTTTCAAGACATATCATTTCGCCATAAGAAAGGTTTAGATAGCCGATATTAAAATTACCATTATGTTATGGTTCGACAACACACAGTTTGAGATACAAGATGTTAGAATCCACATCGAGGCAACTAATTTTCAAAACTGACATTGGCTCTTATATTCACCCATTAAAAATATATATCAGGTAAAGTGGATAGTAAAGGTCGCCAGTGTAATATTGACTATATCCGGCTACCCAGCTGCTTCGAGATACCAGCTAAATGATTTTGTGTATTTGTGTAGTATTGTTGGATTTGTATGTGCTGATGAAGGCTCCATAGCTGCAACGTTCACATTTTGTTTGTATTTGTTATTTTGTGAAGCTTGCCAATATACTTTTCATTCGGTTTTACATCTTTTCTTGATATTGACTATATCAGTCGCATAGAGCGTCGATTGGTTTATCAAACATTCGAGTAAAATCATATGCCTGAGACACCGTTACCGTGAAAGCGTAATTTACTTTTAATTTCATCAAAGAAGCCTCGCCCTATTGAAACTGAGTTTCAAGAAAAAATATCACAGTACACGGGACATTCCTGGGGGATGGATCGCATATCTGGCGAAGTGTCTAGTCTAAGGGTGTAATGAAATATAGGCAGAAAGGGGTTAAATGAACAAGCATACATTTCAGACCACCACACGGCGTACTAATCCATCACTGTGTGAAATGACAAAATAGGTGATTAGAAAGCCATGGCCTAGCCAGCTATGCAGAACACACCGCCATGACATCTGACAGTGAGGGATGAAACATTCGACGAGTGCCCGTGAGCTGTGACCGGCTGACGAGATACGTTCATCCAAACGTGACCACCAAGGACAGGTGACAGGGGAGTGATTAAGATGGTACGCCAGGAGGAGCGGGAAAGCGGTGGAATAAAGTCAGAGCCAGGGGCTTGAGAAGTGAGTTAGCCCCGGAACCGCCATGAGAAGACAGTTAGGGCTAGACCGCTAGAGAAACCGGTTAGGAGAAAACTAGTGCTTTACTTCGTTTAGAAGGTATATGTTAAACTTGGAGTTTAGCCAGAACAGTGGTTAAGGAACTCGTAGAGGCATACGAATAGCCAGTAATAAGGAGTGTTCATATACTATTGCTTATTGAATTTATGAAATGTGTGTGACGAGAATATTATGAATAAACCAGCTCTGAGTACGATTGAAGAGAGATACGAACCATATTCATTCCACTTGGCCGACTTAGGCACATCTATTTCTTGGGGGATGTATAGGCACGACTGTGCCACAAGTGGGAGGATATTTTGGATGCCGTGACCAACGATCAGTCTTGTGTACTCGACATCTTTAAAAACAAGACTGCTGTTACAACATAACAAATAAGCAACTGCTATAAAAAGGTGAACTAAAAGCAAGTTCATAATTTTGCCTGCTGAGTAAGAAAAGTCGAGAAAAACTGTCATCAGAATAGAGAGACGTAAACCAGACCAACAGCCTGCACCACCTTTTGGAGCAAACCGTCTACACTAGAATCAGGGGGACACGCCCGTTCTAGTCTGGAGCCAACCGTCTACACTAGAATCAGGGGGACGCGCCCGTTCTAGTCTGGAGCCAACCGTCTACACTAGAATCAGGGGGACACGCCCGTTCTAGCCTGGAGCAAACCGTCTACACTAGAATCAGGGGGACGCGCCCGTTCTAGTCTGGAGCCATAATATAAACTTTCCTAACTTTACACACTCGGAAGACTATAGGAAAGTCAAGAACTGTGAGCTGTCGGATTTTACAAATAGGAACTGAAAAAAAAAAAAAAAAAAAAAAGAGCGCGATTTTAAAAAGAACCTTGAACATTAACATTAATTAGTTTAAATATATTGTGATTTTCATTTTTTCAGTGGTGTAGGAAAAACCTTTCTATCTTTCCCTACCTTTATTCCTAAACGTAGAAAATAATTCCAGGACAGTGCCGATTTTTATTACAGTGTGTTGTGAAACGTGATTTTTTTTTCAGACCGCACTTAACAAGGTAATACGATATTTTCTGTTTTAAATTATATTTTAGTTTACATTAGATAATTTTCCAGGTTTTAATAATGGCATATCAAGGAACAGTGAGAGCTACGACGCAGATAGTGAAATTGGGATCACAAACAAAACGGGTCGTGGAATTTTAGTCGCGGTTAGAACCAGGACTAATACTCCGTCTAGTGTGAAAGAATTAAAACCGTCAGAAGTACCAGTTAAAGCTACATGTAATAGTAGAAGAGAAGAAGAAGAAACAGTAGAAACTTCGCCTAACAAAAGAGCAAAACAGGAGACAAGAATGTCGGGCATTAAAAATTCGCATACCGATTTAAACGAGCGGCATGGTTTACAGGAAAATAAAGATGCGAGAAAATCAAATGTATTAGATGGAAATTTACACGGAAATAAAAGGAGCCAGAAGTGTCGTAATGAAGTGGCATCTACCGAATATAGCAAAATTAATAAGTTGTTCCACTTTATTTCAGAGCTCTGGGGCGTCTAATAAATGGCATACACGACACCTTTTAGTATAATTAAGGCGAACACATATTTACGATGTATAACTTGATTTACAAGAAAATACTTCAAATACACACAAAAACAGGATCATACTGATATCTAGGTTATGCATATTGATGGGAACTTTTCTTATAACTTTTCTTTATTTGCGACGGAAAAGGCTTTAAATTTACTAAGGCGTTGCGAAAGTAAACTAATCATTTCGCAGGTCGAATAAAAGTACCAAAAAAGTAAAGACACAGATCACCACATTACCCACAGATGAGACAGAAGAATGGGAAATATGCGCCAAAACTAGAACAATTAGCATTTACTACAGTTAGTAGGCCAGAATCATCAGGGGGTAGACTGAATTTATACCCTGAGTAAATCATACATCAATTACAGCTCCCCTCCCCCACCCTTTCTTCCCCCATGACTGACTGAAATGGGATCGTTCGTAAAATGGTTCAACAAATGTGGGATTGTAGGGTGTATAACAAGTAATTAGTTTTATTAATTACAATTTACGTACGCTATATTGCTGTGTACAGAGGTACCGCGCTCGCTACACATATTCTGTTGTTGTGTCTACATGTCATTTGTCCGACAATATTAAATATATACCTGTTGTTTTGTCCCTACCATTTAATATTTACATGCGGTTTTGCACTATGAACGTTTTTTTTGTCGTGTGGTACTCTCCCGGACAAGTGAAAATCCACACGTTCGGTTGTGGGTGAAGATTACAATACCTACATGTTTTATGTTCGCTAAGAGAGTTACTGGCCACAAAACCTCTCTTATACATTCTGTCAGAATGACGACTGATTTGAGTTTAACCAGACTTTACTGAGGTACACAGTTAGAAACGTACTTGGCGATAAGCCAGTCCAAAGCATGACATGATTGGTAACTGAATATAGGCCGGCTATTTCTTTACAGAAGATGCGATATGCATTAAACAGAGGAAGCAACCTCTTAGGGAAGCAACAATAAACGCTGTGGACTATCACAGTAGATAAATGCCTGTAAATACAGGTGGTGGCATTGTACATTCGACTTGAGGAAATGCTACTATTGTTTCCGAGAAATTTCTCTCCAATTAATATACCTAACGGTATAAGAATTATTTATACTCTGTAAAGGTTATACCTTATTATTCAGTCTATGTTGACTTTCTCAGAGATTCTATTTTCATCATTTCTTAGGGAGATGACATTTTCGAGTTTTACTTTATTGATAACTGGGGATACATGGCATGTTATTTCTTGTCTACAAAGTTTTCAGGTTTGAGTTTATAAAGTGGGAATACAGATACTATTCCTTTATACTTCAGACAACTCCGCACATTCATTAGGGATACCAGTGAATAATAGGTTGTTATGCTAATACAACGAGGGAGTTGCATCGTTTTTTTTTTATGTCTTTAGAATTATTGACTATTAGTTATTGTATGCATGTCACGTTTTCATTATAATGCATGAATTTTATGATGTTACATGTTATGTTGTATGCTTTCATTACGTGGCTAGATGTTCACATAAGGTTTAGTTAGGTAGCGGGTATAATTAGAGTAGTTTTCATAAAATTGAAGATAGGAAACAATTTTGTTAAAAAGTGTGTAGGGCGAATGTAATGAAATATAGGCAGAAAGGGGTTAAATGAACAAGCATACATTTCAGACCACCACACGGCGTACTAATCCATCACTGTGTGAAATGACAGAATGGGTGATTAGAAAGCCATGGCCTAGCCAGCTATGCAGAACACACCGCCATGACATCTGACAGTGAGGGATGAAACATTCGACGAGTGCCCGTGAGCTGTGACCAGCTGACGAGATACGTTCATCCAAACGTGACCACCAAGGACAGGTGACAGGGGAGTGATTAAGATGGTACGCCAGGAGAGCGGGAAAGCGGTGGAATAAAGTCAGAGCCAGGGGCTTGAGAAGTGAGTTAGCCCCGGAACCGCCATGAGAAGACAGTTAGGGCTAGACCGCTAGAGAAACCGGTTAGGAGAAAACTAGTGCTTTACTTCGTTTAGAAGGTATATGTTAAACTTGGAGTTTAGCCAGAACAGTGGTTAAGGAACTCGTAGAGGCATACGAATAGCCAGTAATAAGGAGTGTTCATATACTATTGCTTATTGAATTTATGAAATGTGTGTGACGAGAATATTATGAATAAACCAGCTCTGAGTACGATTGAAGAGAGATACGAACCATATTCATTCCACTTGGCCGACTTAGGCACATCTATTTCTTGGGGGATGTATAGGCACGACTGTGCCACAAGTGGGAGGATATTTTGGATGCCGTGACCAACGATCATTCTTGTGTACTCGACATCTTTAAAAACAAGACTGCTGTTACAACATAACAAATAAGCAACTGCTATAAAAAGGTGAACTAAAAGCAAGTTCATAATTTTGCCTGCTGAGTAAGAAAAGTCGAGAAAAAACTGTCATCAGAATAGAGAGACGTAAACCAGACCAACAGCCTGCACCACCTTTTGGAGCAAACCGTCTACACTAGAATCAGGGGGACACGCCCGTTCTAGTCTGGAGCCAACCGTCTACACTAGAATCAGGGGGACGCGCCCGTTCTAGTCTGGAGCCAACCGTCTACACTAGAATCAGGGGGACACGCCCGTTCTAGCCTGGAGCAAACCGTCTACACTAGAATCAGGGGGACGCGCCCGTTCTAGTCTGGAGCCATAATATAAACTTTCCTAACTTTACACACTCGGAAGACTATAGGAAAGTCAAGAACTGTGAGCTGTCGGATTTTACAAATAGGAACTGAAAAAAAAAAAAAAAAAAAGCGCGCGATTTTAAAAGAACCTTGAACATTAACATTAATTAGTTTAAATATATTGTGATTTTCATTTTTTCAGTGGTGTAGGAAAAACCTTTCTATCTTTCCCTACCTTTATTCCTAAACGTAGAAAATAATTCCAGGACAGTGCCGATTTTTATTACAGTGTGTTGTGAAACGTGATTTTTTTTTCAGACCGCACTTAACAAGGTAATACGATATTTTCTGTTTTAAATTATATTTTAGTTTACATTAGATAATTTTCCAGGTTTTAATAATGGCATATCAAGGAACAGTGAGAGCTACGACGCAGATAGTGAAATTGGGATCACAAACAAAACGGGTCGTGGAATTTTAGTCGCGGTTAGAACCAGGACTAATACTCCGTCTAGTGTGAAAGAATTAAAACCGTCAGAAGTACCAGTTAAAGCTACATGTAATAGTAGAAGAGAAGAAGAAGAAACAGTAGAAACTTCGCCTAACAAAAGAGCAAAACAGGAGACAAGAATGTCGGGCATTAAAAATTCGCATACCGATTTAAACGAGCGGCATGGTTTACAGGAAAATAAAGATGCGAGAAAATCAAATGTATTAGATGGAAATTTACACGGAAATAAAAGGAGCCAGAAGTGTCGTAATGAAGTGGCATCTACCGAATATAGCAAAATTAATAAGTTGTTCCACTTTATTTCAGAGCTCTGGGGCGTCTAATAAATGGCATACACGACACCTTTTAGTATAATTAAGGCGAACACATATTTACGATGTATAACTTGATTTACAAGAAAATACTTCAAATACACACAAAAACAGGATCATACTGATATCTAGGTTATGCATATTGATGGGACTTATAACTTTTCTTTATTTGCGACGGAAAGGCTTTAAATTTACAAAAGTAACTAATCATTTAATAAAAGAAAAAACACAGATCACTAATGAGACAGAAGAAGAAATAGAACTAGAACAATTAGCATCCACTACAGTTAGTAGGCCAGAATCATCAGGGGGTAGACTGAATTTATACCCTGAGTAAATCATACATCAATTACAGCTCCCCTCCCCCACCCTTTCTTCCCCCATGACTGACTGAAATGGGATCGTTCGTAAAATGGTTCAACAAATGTGGGATTGTAGGGTGTATAACAAGTAATTAGTTTTATTAATTACAATTTACGTACGCTATATTGCTGTGTACAGAGGTACCGCGCTCGCTACACATATTCTGTTGTTGTGTCTACATGTCATTTGTCCGACAATATTAAATATATACCTGTTGTTTTGTCCCTACCATTTAATATTTACATGCGGTTTTGCACTATGAACGTTTTTTTTTGGTCGTGTGGTACTCTCCCGGACAAGTGAAAATCCACACGTTCGGTTGTGGGTGAAGATTACAATACCTACATGTTTTATGTTCGCTAAGAGAGTTACTGGCCACAAAACCTCTCTTATACATTCTGTCAGAATGACGACTGATTTGAGTTTAACCAGACTTTACTGAGGTACACAGTTAGAAACGTACTTGGCGATAAGCCAGTCCAAAGCATGACATGATTGGTAACTGAATATAGGCCGGCTATTTCTTTACAGAAGATGCGATATGCATTAAACAGAGGAAGCAACCTCTTAGGGAAGCAACAATAAACGCTGTGGACTATCACAGTAGATAAATGCCTGTAAATACAGGTGGTGGCATTGTACATTCGACTTGAGGAAATGCTACTATTGTTTCCGAGAAATTTCTCTCCAATTAATATACCTAACGGTATAAGAATTATTTATACTCTGTAAAGGTTATACCTTATTATTCAGTCTATGTTGACTTTCTCAGAGATTCTATTTTCATCATTTCTTAGGGAGATGACATTTTCGAGTTTTTACTTTATTGATAACTGGGGATACATGGCATGTTATTTCTTGTCTACAAAGTTTTCAGGTTTGAGTTTATAAATAAAGTGGGAATACAGATACTATTCCTTTATACTTCAGACAACTCCGCACATTCATTAGGGATACCAGTGAATAATAGGTTGTTATGCTAATACAACGAGGGAGTTGCATCGTTTTTTTTTTTATGTCTTTAGAATTATTGACTATTAGTTATTGTATGCATGTCACGTTTTCATTATAATGCATGAATTTTATGATGTTACATGTTATGTTGTATGCTTTCATTACGTGGCTAGATGTTCACATAAGGTTTAGTTAGGTAGCGGGTATAATTAGAGTAGTTTTCATAAAATTGAAGATAGGAAACAATTTTGTTAAAAAGTGTGTAGGGCGAATGTAATGAAATATAGGCAGAAAGGGGTTAAATGAACAAGCATACATTTCAGACCACCACACGGCGTACTAATCCATCACTGTGTGAAATGACAGAATGGGTGATTAGAAAGCCATGGCCTAGCCAGCTATGCAGAACACACCGCCATGACATCTGACAGTGAGGGATGAAACATTCGACGAGTGCCCGTGAGCTGTGACCAGCTGACGAGATACGTTCATCCAAACGTGACCACCAAGGACAGGTGACAGGGGAGTGATTAAGATGGTACGCCAGGAGGAGCGGGAAAGCGGTGGAATAAAGTCAGAGCCAGGGGCTTGAGAAGTGAGTTAGCCCCGGAACCGCCATGAGAAGACAGTTAGGGCTAGACCGCTAGAGAAACCGGTTAGGAGAAAACTAGTGCTTTACTTCGTTTAGAAGGTATATGTTAAACTTGGAGTTTAGCCAGAACAGTGGTTGAGGAACTCGTAGAGGCATACGAATAGCCAGTAATAAGGAGTGTTCATATACTATTGCTTATTGAATTTATGAAATGTGTGTGACGAGAATATTATGAATAAACCAGCTCTTATGTAATTGATTACATCACTGGCCTTGTTCTTGCGTACGATTGAAGAGAGATACGAACCATATTCATTCCACTTGGCCGACTTAGGCACATCTATTTCTTGGGGGATGTATAGGCACGACTGTGCCACAAGGGGTGATGATCATACTTCGCTCACATATACACAAGTTCTCCAGGCAACACCATACCAGAATACTAGAATCACAAGGTCAACTTCTAATACACTAAAATTCATCTGTGTAATAGTGCATTAGTCTCTTTATTAGAGATGAAGCACGTTTGACGAACTTGAGTGGTGACCGATGACACTTAGTGATTAGTGATTAGAAAGGATTATCATCACAGCACTCCAGACAGATCCAAGGTGCTCTAACCTCCTCCTCAAAAGCTCCACTAGTGTAAAACGACTGATGACGCCTGTTCTGTGTTGGTTAATGAAACGTCTTTTCCTCTTAGTGAAATGTTAATTTCTTGCAGCTCCGGGCTGCACCCCCATATCCATCAGTCCAGACAGGGATCTGGAGTCATGTCCTTTGGCGTGCCCCTCGGTAAGGTAAGTGCAGCGCAAAGAATTGATAGCAACACTTCTGTCCAGTACTCGGCCAACCATAGCAACTGCAGTGTCAGCAAAATAGTCTGCAAGCTAGTTCCCTTGAACACCCGCATAACCTGTCACAAAGATGAAGGTTAGGGCGGATATTCGTGAAGTGCTTAGTGTTTCAGTCCATTCTTGCCCGATAAATCCAGGATGTATTTTTTTAAGGATATTTATCGAGTCACTAAGATGACACACAGTCAAGACTTCTACTGTCTTCCCAAATATTCACATCGACAGTCACTCCAGACGTGGACAAAACACCTCAGCGAACTATGTCCCAGGTGCCTGCTACGGCAACTTACACCCGACAGCGCAGACACACCTTGTGATGTACAGTGACCACGCTCTGACAGCTGTCTCTCCAAGGCCTCCATCAATCTGAGGATTTCATATAGATGCTCCATACGTTGAAGAATAAAGCCAACAAGAAATCCAGACCGCAGTTTGCTACCTAGTCACTTACCGAAGTATCGCTGACTACCATTCTGTCAGTCAGCTTCCGATACTTTCCCCCACATCCACGTTAGTTAACACACACGTTAGTTAATATCACGGCTACCACCTTTACTTTCCGGGATATTTCCTGGTGCCTATTTCAGGCTGGGTGGACCTGGTTGGACCTATTTTTTTAATAACAAATCCGCACACTACAGATTCCAGACCAAGACTGCCAGGTCGATAGACAAGTATGCAGGCACTGAATTACCTTCGTTCACTCCAGAAAATCATTATTAAAACTGTTATGACTCGGCTTTCCCGCGTGGGATCAGGGGCTGCATTGGGAAAAAAAAAAAAAACAGACCAGCTGCCTCTATCAAACATGTCGTAGGATGCGACAAATTACGTGTATTTCCTTCAAAATTGAAGTGAATCTGCTTGAGAGGAAAGGAACAACAGGAAATCCAGATCTGCAAGTGAAAGTGCACGCAAAACTCACGTTCTGGAACAAGAGACAAGTCAAGGAGTCAACGAACAACTATCAAGAACTCCGGAGTTCTTATGTTCGTTTTAGGGACCGCGTCCTTGGATTAACCTCTTCACATTTGATGGGAATCCCTTAGGGCAGTAATATGAAGCTACAGAGTTAGTTCTTTGTCGAGATTAAATAAACAGTTCTAAATCTTTATTTAAAAGTAAAGTAAATGGATTTTTTTTTTTTTAAATTTAATAAGTTAAAAAAGAATATTTGGGGTGGGTGTGTGTGTAAGGGGAGGGGAGATAGATCCATTGCATGTATAAAAAGACACAAATCAGGAGATTGCTGAAATAGGATAAGTTGTGGTTTACAGCGCAGCTGTGTTGTACTTCACAGAACGGCTGCATTATCTGGCGCCTTTTTCGCCCAAAACATCCGATTTCAATAAACCTCTAATCTGTGATCTTTTACGCTGTTCGTTTTATTCTCTTCCTTTTTCTGATTATAGGTGGTCTATTTTTACCTTTACAGGATCCAGTTTGTCTACAGGATCCTATACTTTTGATCAGTGATCTGTTTGAAAACATATACTTTATCGATTTCAGGTGAACAAAAGAATGCTGTGTCCGTCTCACAAAGTACAAAACAACCCAGGGGCAGATCTAAGAGTACAAATCTCGACGAGAGGAAAATAATCTTTCAATTAACTTAACCTAGCCGCGGAACCCCTAATCAAATTTGCACAAAAACGCTTTGACCTTTTATTTATTTATATACAAAGTTACGTATTTTTTAATTCTAACGTTGGTTCAATTTAACATATGCCAGTGGAAAGTTGGGGAAACCACCAAAACATGCTTCGTTGAGGATTCTTAACTGAAATTCGTTAAATTTATGAGTGATTATTTCTCTCCCACTCCTGTTTTAGATGGCAAAAGCGAGGAATCCACGAAAAGTATATTAGAAACCATAAACGAACACCGATCAGCACATACAAATCAAACAATACTAACATCTGCTGGACTTGCTTGAGCACCATTGATGATGTCGATTGCATTACCCAGGAGGAATACACCGTATGGGACACAGAAGTTAAAGGCTTAGCAGGGATCCACACGAAACCATACGATGACAAATCTGCTGGACTGGTCCGACGATTGCATTAAGGAGGAATAATGGGAGACTGGCCAAGGACGAAATAAAGGTCCGACAATGTAATGAGACTATTTCTATAAAGCAAAGCCATCTATGAAGCAAAAATCTAAAGAGGCAACATTCATCTACGATCTGGCAACTTTTTATCACTGCTCGATTAGCAGACAACAAACAAGCCACCAATTTTTTGACCTAGACAGCGGTGCATTGTTACATAATTAGCACAGAGCAACAAGCTAAAATTTAATCTTTTCAAAACTCAGAAGATCATTGCTTCACCTTGAGGATGATGACAGAGGAATTTGGTGTTAATAGAAAGACTACTTATAACATTTTAGTGCAAGCTTTCGGCAAGAAAAAGGGTTGCTCACTAGTTTGTATCACTTTCGTTGTCTGATGACCAAAAACATCGGCGGGTTGAGCACCCAAGAGACATTATCAAAACAAGAATTTTGGGCCCAAAAACAAGTGTGTGTTCTCGAGCAGTTAGGGCTCATGGAATGAGCTTACATCGGGGAAAAAAACTGGAACACTTCAGTAGGAGCAGAGAAACGCTGAGATGTAGAAAAGAGGAAAGGGTGTTGTTGCTACTTCTTTGATCAACGAAATATGTAGGAAACAGGGTGTTGCAGAAAGGTAAATAATAAGATATCACACTGACAAAACTGAGGCAAACTTCTTCAAGAAGTTATACTCATTTACTGTTCAAAATACTGTTGTGGTTGTTATTACGATTAATACTATTATTTGTTCTTCTTTCTGCGCAGTTTCAAGATTCTCGACATTTATATCGCAGTCGGATTCCTTCTAAGGACGGTTTTCGTTCCGATTGTTACTGTGCATGGAAAGAGAAGAAGGACGTAGAGCACGAGGTAGACCAAGAACATATGGAAGGATAACATCAGAGAAACTCTACAGCAGCATGTGCCTATGGTCGAGGCGGCCAGAAGAGCTAGAAATAGAACCTTATCTCTCCCTCGACACCAACAGCGGTAAAAGAGGAAGTGAAGAAGAAGAAGAAGAAGAAGTTACTATGCTGGGGGAGTCGCTTACATTATAAGCGAACGGAACAGCACGTAATATTGCTTGCTGCTCAGCTGGTCAGCGGTGTACGCACTACAGCCATCGTTCAGTGTAGAGACAGCACATAACATTCTTAGTTATACAGATGGTTGTGTTGGAGGGGGAAAAAAAGGGGGGGGGGGGGTATCTATGACATGTAGTTTTCTTGAATATGTTTTTTTGTATTTTAAAATTGCTTTTTAAAAATCTTTATTTAATGTGTTTTATTTTAAATAAAGGGTATTTTGTACTGAGTCACTTTATTATTTACAAACAGTCGTCCCCATGTGGGATGCAATATTTCGTTATTTGAAGCCCAACCCTGGCTTTTTCCGGGAGTCCTGAATATAGCCGGGCCATAGATATGGTCTAACGACTGAAAGGGGTTTCTGGGACCTCTCTACAGGTGATCCTCCTCAGCATGGTGGCACTTTGTGTCACCGTGTGTTTATCGTTTGTGTTATGTCCTGGTGGGGTACAACTACCTACCTACCAATCTGAGTCACTTAGTTTTCTCTAAAGTGACTGTCTGTTCCAAGTGCTAAGTACTTAGTCTTGCACACAGACGAATGCATAATACAGGCGTCACGAACATGATCCCCGATGTAGTTTCACAAGTTAATCACATTTATGAATTAATGAACATCAGTCCCTCGGCCATCTTTCTGCTATCTAGAATTCTTTGCACCACAGATAATCACCCATACGACTGTACTTACAAACAGCACGCCTCATGCTGTGAGACAGGTAATCTTTCAAGCTCATTTCGGTTGGTCAAGCCGTCAGTATTCAACTTGCATCACACAAGCAGTCAGTTCTGGACTAGTCAAAACACTCGAAACCTTGTATAGTGGACATAATACCATCACTCTAGTGTATTCAACAAATGGTCTTTTTCTTTCATTGTTATCAGATTTTCTACAAACATTTTCTCCCGTGGTAGTTCGTCGGCTTATTCCCTTTTATGCCACTTTCCGGTGTTCCTCTAGGCTAAAAACATTTCTCGCGTTATTCTTGTCTGTCCCGTCTCCCGATCTCTACTAGTGCCTTATTACTTTTCGTCCTTCTTAGGACGTTATTTTTTGTTATTTGAAGCCCCACTCTGGCTTTTGCCAGTAAACCGCAATATAGGCAGGTCACCGACATATGGCCAAATGTCTGAAACGCGGTTTCTGGGACCTCTCCACGGTGATCCTCATCCGCATGGTGGCACTTTGTGTCATCGGGTGTTTATCGCTTGTGTGATGTCCTGGTGGGGTAAAAAATCCAATCCAATCCTCCCGATCTTTTCTCCTTATTGTCTTTTTTTTTTATCTCAGGGTCGCATCTTCTTAACCGAGGGAAATTGAACGGAGCTCTCCTCCTCATAAGATAACCCGAACGTTGGATGATTACATATATATTCAATTGTAAACCTTGATAGAGGCCAAGACACCCGACTGATTTTGCTGTTGGCACTTTTCCAGCTTTGAAGATGATAGTGTTTCATTGTGCCATAGGAAGGCAGGGAAATCACAGACCGTGGCTATGGCATTAGGAAACATCTTTTCGAAAAAGCTACAATGAATGTTAAGACCATTGTTAGCATCACACGTAATTTAACCACAGGGGCACGGGAATAAAGGAAGGCCAAAACACACAGGGATAAGGGAGCTGGAGAATGAAGTTAGAAAGAAGAGGACATGGGAAGAGCTGCATGCGATAGTAAAGGATAGAACGACTTGACGTGAGTTGGTTTGAGGGCCTATGCTCTACTGGGGGCTAGAAAGGCAGAAAAAGAGAGAGAGTTGTTGACCCCGGGGCAAAAGGTCCTTAAAGTTGTAACTCGGGAATCACTAAGGCAACTTCAATTGAAACGGGAGATAAAAAACAAGAATGTTTAGTTCACTAACCATCTACTCTCTTTCGAAGAAACAGATTAAAAAATTATTTTACTCACTGGCTATTCAAAGCGTCGGCGAATGTGGCTTAGGCTCTGCGAACGCGCTTCGCAATGCCGGGGTGCCGGTTCTACCCCAGTTGCAGGCGATTTGGCAGCAGGCCGTCTTCGACAGTGGTGTCAAGAGCCGACCGTCAGTGGCAAACTACTGAATGTAAATGTGTCTAGAAAAACCACAATAGCTAAGAGATGCTGGTTCTGCAACGTCCTGTACAAAATACGCAACTAACTGCTTTATGTCCAAGCAACCGAGAAGAAATGACTTTTCCAAGTAGGAAACAACCCACTTTATGCAAGAATTAAATTTTGCCCCACAAGAGCACCCTGCGGGTATGTAGTCGTGTAACCATCACTCACACCTCACATTGGTGTTCAAACGGTAAACAGCTAGTGATTCAAATGTCCGCAACAAAGTACCAGTTTCATCTTTGTACGCGCGACTCAGATCAACCCATCTGTAATTCTCCGTAGAGGATAGGGTTGCGTGGTATCGAGGTATGTTATCCGCCTCGAGTGCTAGAGGTTCTGGGTTGAATTCCCGGTTAGGGCTGGGAATTTTTCGCGTGGGCTAGACTTCTAGTAATTTCCAATGGTCACCGGGTAGTGAGATCAGACGCCCGTTTGCATTGGTGCGCAAGTAAAAAATCCCTTGGCAAGAGTAGCCTAACAGCGTTGCCCGTGCAAATTTTGAAGTAAAAAAAAACTACCCAAAGTATTTCAGGATCCTCGCCGGTGCTACAGAGCCCGTTCACTGTGTTGAGCTTCTTCGGACTCGGAGTTGAGTAAGAAGAAGAACGGAGCACTAATGGCTTACTACCTGTGTGCCATGAGGTTTATCCGTTGTCCAAACCTCAAAATCTGTTTATCCGTTGTTAAAATCTCAAAATCTCTCCGTAGAGGATGTCTTCCCATCATCTGTGCTCCACTTGTGTTCTCTAGCCATAGCAGCCTTCGAAGGTTGATCATACATAAATATGTTGTGCTGCCCACTTGTCAAAATACCCAAACTGTTATCATTATGGAATACACTTATTCCTTCGAAAAACAAATTCTTTTTTTTTTAACATAGAGCCCCACGATTGCATATGTCGCGGACATCATCATGTAAATCCGACCCTGAACCGGGATGTGTAATAAAACACAAATCTTAAAAATCCAATAAAGAAGTAACGTGGTTAGTGCCTTGTGGGAGAGGGTGTACAGTTCGGAGGAGCAGATGGATCACCACAGTTTGGTGAGAGGGGGGAGTGACGAGAGGTTCTGGCAGATGATGCTCGAGGCTCTGAGGAAAGGCAAGACAAGAATCAAATCAAATCAAATAGATAGCTCAATTTACTGTCTGGCATGTTTTGCTGTTATCAAATGCGTATTACAGTAACAACTGAGCATAATGATGCAAATACATAAATGCCTTCTTCAGAATGAGGATTGATTTTGTGCGTCGTGTGAAGGGATTCGTTTTCCCCCGACAATTTCCAGGCTATAGACTGTGCAGTTTGTTGTTTTCATTTTCTTTGTTCAGTTACTAGGAAGCATTGCCTTGAAATAACTGTCAATTTACTACTTCAGATGCTATAACTGTGTTTCTGTCTACATCACAACAAATAACCGACTACCACTTACATGTATGCATCGACGCGTAGATCTGATACACACAACAAATTTGCAAATTCGATTTGCTGTCTGAATTTGTCACTAAGATGGCTGCGACATTCTGTTTCAGTTTTTCAGCTCTTACTTGACAGAAGCGTCAGACATTTACAAGTACGGTAAAGCTGTTTTTTTTTTTAATAGCAACTTCCAGACATTTGCAAGTAACGTAAATGTAAAAAAAAAAAAAAAAATTTGTAAAATTCTACAGATTATTTATGTGAGACTGCATACATATCAAGAATGTGATATTCTAACTTTAGCACGCACTGACAAATATTATTAAAGGAAAACGATGGAGATAGCTTGGAAATGTTTACAGAAAGTCTCCTGAAACCTTTCCAGGCACAGCTTTCCGGTGTACGGCAGACGGTGAAAGAAGACGTGGGCAGCCCTAAGAGAACCCGAAGAAGGACAACAGAAAGGGAAAAGGAAATGACAGAACGTAAAATAACATGGGATACATTAGACAGAAAAGCAGCAAGAGAGATCACTTTTAAATGCCCAATGTGTCAACAGACTCACGAGAAGGATTAGATAGGTTATAACGTTATTTCTGTTTTAGTATATACAGGTTTAACTTATGCTGCTCTGTGGTTTAATGGCAATGAATGTGTTTCACAATCACACAAACCTCGACGTATATTTACAATGTCTTGAACTGACCAACGAAGAGAACTGATCGCCCACATTAGAGGGGACAGTCTACAGTCTTTGGTGACATCAGGAGAAGGAGAAAACTGCAGTATATTGTGGCGGTTGAAAGGGGAGAGAGAGAGAGAGAGAGAGAGAGAGAGAGAGAGAGAGAGAGAGAGAGAGAGAGAGAGAGAGAGAGAAGATGCTGTATAGTATAATATTACGATATGGAAGATAATCTGCGTCATAATGAGTAAACGTTTACACGACAGAAGGCTGTAAGTAGATATAACTCCCAGTAAAAAGGCTGAAAACAACCCACAAGAAATCGTGTGGGAAACGAGGGGATTATAAGAACTATTGGAACATTATCTATCGTTATATTCATTAGGAAGCAAAGACTGAAAGTTTTCGGTCATCTTAGTGAGAATGTATCCAACGATTCCGACAGAAAACTAAAAAGATCATTATGTAGAGAGACCTCGAAGAAGATGGACCGAAGGCATTTTTGACAGCCTAATACTACAACGCGGCGTCAGTGGCTAAGGCGTTGCGAGTATGACTCGTAATCCAACGTACCGCGATCGAAACCTGCGTGGGCTGCGTGGATATTTATTGTAGTATGGGACGTCGCAGGTCGACCCAGCCTCAAATGGGTACCAGGATGGGCTGTCCTGGGGAAACTAAAGACGGCGGGCGTAATGCTGACCACATTACCCACCGAGTGCCGATTGGTCTGTAAAAATAGGGTTCTTCCCATGCCCAATTCGCATAAGGGCGTGTAAAGGGATTTACTTTTTACTTTTTTTTTTTAATACTACAAAATCTCAAAATCTCTCATCTGTCACTTGTGTCCTCTAGCCATAGTAGCCTTCGAAGGTTGATCATACATAAATATGTTGTGCTGCCCACTCTGTCAAAATACCCAAACTGTTATCATTATGGAATACACTTATTCCTTCGAAAAACAAATTCTATTTTGTTTTAAACATAGAGCCCCACGATTGCATATACAGCTGACATCATCATCTAAATCCGACTAAAAAAATTAGAAAAATTTGGCTCTGCCAAATGTATATATATATATATATATGTAAAATGTGTGTGTGAGTTTGTGTGTTGTTTAACCGCGACGCCTTGAAGCACAAGGAAACAACAGAAGACAAAAGAAGAAGAATCTTACTGTATCGGACTTTTAGACAAAGTAATTTGTTCTTCAGAATGTCACGCCCCAAATGATAAACATTCATGACCTGAGAGGCACGCGATAGACAACCGCCGCCTCCACTGTGCCACAGCCACTCAAATTCTCATTCTGAATTCTACATAAAAACTACTTGACAAAGTGGCAAACTGATAGAATCCGGTGGCTGAATTAGATTTATAAATTGCAAAATTTATTCACAAATGCAGCGTCAGGTCCGGCCAACAACGAGAACCAGCCTTTTGGCAGGCAGTTTCACGGATGTAGATAGAGTCTCTCTCTCTCTCTCTCTCTCTCTCTCTCTCTTCTCTATATATATATATATAATATATATATATATATATATATATATATATATATATATATATATCTTTCTTTTCTTTCTTTCTTTCTCTTTCTCTCTTTTCTTTCTTTCTTTCTCTCTTTCTTTCTTTCTCTCTCTCTCTCTTGTACCCCACCAGAACATCACAAAAGCGATAAACACCAGGTGACACATAGTGCCACCATGCGGATGAAGATCACCCTGGAGAGAACCCAGAAAACCCTTTCAGCCGTTAGGCAATATTCAGGGCCTCCGGAAAAAGCCAGGGTAGGTCTTCAAATAACAAAAAATTGTATCCCACACGGGGACGACTGGTAGAAAGATGGAATGGTTGACATTGGGTGGATCAGCTTCTGAAAAACTGGCGGATTTGAAGAAAGTTTTTGAGAATATCGCGAACAGAACAGCTGTTTTAGTAGTGTATAAGGAAGAAGAAGAAGAAGAAGAAGAAGAAGAAGAAGAAGAAGAAGAAGAAGAAAGAAGAAGAAGAAGAAGAAGAAGATGCAGAGGAAAACAAAGAAAAAGAAGAACAAGAACAAGAACAAGAAGAAACAATGGCGGGGGGGGGGGGGGGGTGGAGAGGAAGAGGTAAAGGAGAAACATGATTGTTTTGATCCCCAATCGACAATTTAGCAACACAACCAAGTACACACACATGCACACGATACACGTAGAATTGATCAAAGACAGTTTCAGTTTGAAAAAACAATTCAATTTAATAACAACAGAAAGCATGAAACCCCATGCAACATGGTATACATACAACCACAAAATAATACAGTATTTGACAAATCAAGCAATGTCACACACAAATTTCCATGCTTCAATAAAATTTCCGAGGACATACTAGCTGCAATGAAATTGTCTTTTAATTCAACGTTTGTGGAATTCGGCATGTGATATATAATAATAATAATAATAATAATAATAATAATAATAATAATAATAATAATAATCATAATAATAATAATCATCATCATCATCATTATCATCATCATCATCTTCATTATCATTGTTTTTGTAATGCAGCAGGTTCCTTATATAAAGTTGCCCCCAGGACGGCATGCGGAAAGTCCACTCAGATTTGCTATACTCGAAAAAAAAATCGTCACGCTCAACCAGCATTTCCGCAGGGAGAGCTTTAGGTTATAACTGTGACTAGGTTATGTGCGAAACATAAAATGGCTTATTATTGCAAATCACCAAGAGCCCAGAAAAGGATTCGTGCAGTGTTGATGCGATCGAGGGAGACAGACCCATATACTGTCCCGACCAGCGAAGAAGTCATCTGCCGTCGAACCAGTAGATGACTCAGATTTGACACATTTCCTGCCTGGTGAACGACTGTTTTCAAGGCCGGCACGCCGCCAGGACTGCACTGTATAGCTGGAAGCTCTGAGTTACATAAAATGCCAACAAACGATGATGATGATGACCACAATGACCATGATCTCTGTTTAGTTAGCTGCTTTTCTGTTACAATACATCATCAGCCATCCCCAACTTTTGTTGGTCGTGGGTGGTTTTACTGAGAAACGTTACTAAAACAGACAACCGTGCCTTACTGAACGTTTCGAAGCTCATCTAACGGACGAAGTCAACGCAAAAGCTGTTTGATTCCAAACTGTCTGCGACCAAATATAATCCACTATGCCAGAAAATGAAGGACATGGGCGACATAAGGAAAGGTTAGAATGACATACGGTAGAAAAGCAACAGCTGTGTACACAAGTGAACTGAATGCCAGTAGAAAACGAGGCAGCCGAGTAAAGGGGGAAGAGATAATACTCAAGCTGATCAACAAACACTCCGAGAGTCACCAACTGTAAAGAGAAGGTCAAACACAAAAATGATTGGAGGCGGGCGATATCTGCAGCAATGAACCCTAAGGATAGGCAATGTCGAAGGAGAAGGAGGAGGAGGAGAAGGAGGAGGAGAAAAATAAGAGAAAGAAGAAGAAGAAGAAGAAGCATGAAGAACTAGAGCAAGAAGAAAAACTGTGCTACTGGAATGGCTGCATATGAATTCTGTCCGTCTTCCATAGTTGTTGGTGTAAGTGTGTGTGCAACCTAACGGATAATAACATCATTTTTTTAAAGGGTGCTGAGTTGGTTAAGAGTTAAACTACACCAGCCAGCTCCCTTGTTAATTAGAGGCCACTGTTTCAAGTCCTGGTATGATCTCTCTACCTTTCAATTTTTATGTTGTCTAGTTTCCGAAGCAGGTCACAACGTCGCTGTCACGAAGCCCCTATTCGATTGCTAACTACTGAACGTAATATTGTCTGGTAAAATCCAAAATAACAATAATAACAACAACAATTTGGTGGGGTTTGTTCTGCAACTTGCTGTGAAGGCCCCACAACTAACTTTTAATAAAAGAATTATCCTCATCGGTCATCTGCTGGAGGTCCATATTTTGTGGACTATTTGGCACTCGATAAGTGAAAGGTCAAGATCTGACCGGTGACACTTACTCGCCAGGATGCTCCCAGGTACACAGTTTAGGCTGGGCTAATTTGGGGGACATCGTCGTAAAGGTAACAAAAAAAAAAAAAAAACAACCTCTGTCAGATATGGATTTAGACCTAAGACATTTGGACGGGCAAGGAAACATCCAGCCACTCCGTTACCACGGCTTCTACTGTGCCACTGTGAAAATTATGGAGCTGCGATAAGGTTGTGGCTCAAGGGGTCGACTCCAAGTCGCGTCGGAATTCTGTTCACATTTGACAACGGCTCTCAGGTCGACCTAGCCTAACAAGGTAAGCAGATAATGTCATGGGAAGTCAAGGCAGCCGACCCTATGTTCACCACATCACCCACTGAATGCCGATTGGTCTATAAAAATAAGTGTTGCGTTATGTGCAAGCTGGGCCTCGGATTTAAGAAAGGGTTATCTTACTTTGCTTTATCGTGGGGGGGAGCATTTGTGTAAACAGGCAATTGTCTGAAAAATCCAAAGGTCAAAAACTAACAGGGAGTAGTTCACGTCAAATGATGTTGACAGCAACGTCATACCCGAAAAAAAAAAATTGTGTGCACGGATAATTCATTGATAAATCCAAAGGTCAAAAACTGACTGGCAATAGCTCATGGCTAATGCCGCTGGCAGCAACGTCATACCCAACTGTGTCGCGTGGAATGGTTGCTATGGTTACTCAAACGCGAGCAGTTGTTGACTTCATGATATTTCTGATACCAAAATAAGACCTTGAGCTCTTTGCGGAAGTAAGCACCTGTCACGCTGTACAGAAAAAAGTTGATGCAATAATTCAGATAAAAGACAACTCGCGTTACCAGCAGTTCTGCCTCCGAATGATCAAAGAAAGCTGATTTACTTTGAAAGACCTCCAGAAATCGCTTGCACCAAAAGTAAAAATATGGCAAGTTAAGAACAACGTAAACGAAAGACACAACTAAGAGAATTACGGTGAACTCCATGCGAATAATGCTCTCTTCTGTGACGATATTCTTTTTAAGATATCGCCTGTTGCGAAGATATAAGCGACGAATGATGAAGAAATTTAAAATGCTGATCAACAAAAAGGGCACAAATGTTATCGACAGTGCGAAAATGGAATCGAGTATAAATGACAGCAATGGCAGATTCGGATTTCTGCTGCATCTGGCGACAGTTTGTTGTATCCTTGTGTTTTCGTGGCGTCCAGTCAATGCCGGTTTGTAGACCATCAAAACCAAGGCAATAACAATGACGCTGGCGATAACTTTTTGCGATGACCGACTGCCACAGATATCTTTCCGCTTCAGAGGATGGCAGACGCCGATGTATCTCTCCACAGTAAAGGTGACAATAATCCACGCGGAAACAAACCTACTGACATAACTCAGATAAGTCTGTAGCTGACACAACCCCTGCTCTTCCAAAAAAGTCGCTTCGTATTTTCCTGGAAAATATGGGAGCCCCCGCCGTAGCCAATCAATGAAGACATAGAAAAACAAAGCGCAGATGTCAGAAACAGACAGTGCTGCCAAATAAGTACTCGCTGAGAGTTTTCTCATGTTTTTAGACATAAATACGACGATACTGAGGATATTGCCAACGATTCCAATGGTTAGCACAAATGGAGTCACGTAAGTATAGAAACCCTGCGAAAACGAGATGCCAATGTTTTCTTTCTGGCAGTGTGACATGTTCATATCAAGGTAGCTAGAGCTCCAGTTGAAATTCTTATCCATAGAAATTCTGAAGAAGCATCCATGGGTGGACGAACCCGAACTATTTGCCATCTGAAAAACATGAAAAATAAAATTACTTTTAATAATAATAACAATAAAAAAGGACAATAAGAGATAGGGAGAGAAAATATAAGACGGAGAGAGTGGAAGAGTGCAACCGAAAAAACGAGAGTGAGAAAGAGAGAGAGAGAGAGAGAGAGAGAGAGAGCGAGAGAGAGAGCGAGAGAGAGAGAGAGAGAGAGAGAGAGAGAGAGAGAGAGAGAGAGAGAGAGTTTGTGTGGGTGATAGCGAGATTTTGTAAGTTAGAGTGAGTGTGTGTACGTCGCATAGAGAAAGAAAGAGAATACAGGAAATACAGGAATAAGAGAGAGGGAGAGAGAAAGAAAGATGAATACACGATAACACCAGGAATACGAGGGAATGAAAGAGCCGATTATCTGGCTACAAAAGCGAAAGCTATGGGAACACTCGTACTGGACAAGTGAGATATTCTGAAGACCATATATGAGCGACCTTTGGCAGAAGACACGAGATTATATGAAATAACATGGGCAAGAATGTGTGGATCCGGCAAGAGGGACAGATGAGAGGAAGAGATCGGCGCGTGTATAATCAATGTACTACAGGTCAAGTTAGCATCTACACCTTACGTCATTTGCTGCGGGAGACGGAGCATCTACGACTATGCCTGGTGTGCTATGATGTCGACATCATAGCACACCGGGCATAGCCGTAGATGCTCAAAAAGTGTCTTAGTTACATGACGTATCAATGCAAACCTTGCCTTTTCTGAAAGAAAACTGTGATTTACTTAAATATTATTCAGCTGTAGATCTAATTCTCTTTTCTAATATGTTTGCATACATTTCCCCCATGGGGCTCACGACTGATATACATATGTAGGACTTACAATCCCTTGTAGTAACATTCGTTGTCATAGCCGGTACTATCAGTGTCTGCAGCCAGTCAAGTCTTTTTCTTTCCGTGCTGTACTGAACATTTGAATACATGCTTTAAAGGCTGCTGTAGTTATTCCATCCAAACTAAGGGCTTTATTTTTAGGGCTTTTCTGTACAACAGCTTTTGCTTCTAAGCACTTTGTGATGTCGCTAACCAAACCTTCATCTCTGTGCCGGGTCATACGGGTGTTCGATGCAACGAGCGCGCAGATTATCATGCAGACACTGCGGTGGCTTAGGCTGGTCATTTTGTTACTGGACAGTCAGCCACGTGTGTCAATACTGTTGCCATTGTTCGAAAATCACTGTGGGGTATATCCCAGTCTAGACGAAGCCTTTAGGAGGAACCTTGCTATGAATATTTCACCAGGTTAGGAAAGTTTCATTTGAACACAAAACAGGCGTCATCATTTCGCGCTTGTGAAGCTACGAGAAGTTGGTTGCATATTCATGGGTGATAACTGCAAAGTCCCCTTCTTTCTTTGTTGTGTGTGTGTGTGTGTCTGCTAGGCATCGCAGGACGAGGAGCCAAGGGGGGGGGGGGTGTTAGTGACTTCTCAATCCATATTCTTCTCGGAAGTCCCCTGCCTCTTGATGTTGTGACAGGGTACGCCTTTCTGTGGTTAGTTTGAATTAGTCATTTCATTTTTTTGTTCGTCTAAACTTGAGAGTCTAACAGTTCTTGTGATTACTAATTCGTGTTAAAAAACCAAGTCACGATGGCTTTCAGGTCACAATGGACCTCGCAGTTGAGTGGCTCTTGAAAATACTCTGCCTTTCTTGCTAGCCACTTGTTTGGATGAAACCTTTCTTGTTGTTTATTTGGTTATTCTTTCCTTTTCCTTGATTTAAACTGTTTCGACATTCTTTTGGTAACTTCATGAGTGGGGTACCTGCTTTTTGTTACTGTACTTCCCTAGAATGGATCTTCTGAAGCCCTTATCGTTCGCTTTGACTGAATTTTTAATAACCTTCGTGCATTTATAGCATAATCGTGTTCAAATTTGGATTTTATCCATTTTTAATGTATGCTTACTTTCTTTTAGAAATATCATATATGGCATTGTTTTTCTACAAAACAGTTCTTAATCGTTTGTCTTGTCCTATTTATTTGGTTTTGTAATAATTTTTGAAAGTGTTGAGGATGGCAGATTTGAAGTTTGATCATTCAGTCTCTGCATCTGAGAACTTACCAGAAAGGTTATAAAATACTTTTTATACATCTTGTTAAATTCGCTTTTGACAGTTCTGTCTTGTAACGTATTCGCACTGATGACATTCTGTAATTATTTTATTACGTCTAGGTTTTCTGGCACTTGATTCCCTTTCCTTTTAAAACTAGTTTATGATCACATCAGTGTTTGCGCTTGGTTGTGCTCTTGAGTATAAACATTTTCTTCTTTCTGTATTCCTCGTTAGAATAAAGTTGATTTTTCAATGGCTTGTAAATGTTATTCCTTTGTGAATCAAATTTTGATATGAATACACCGATGTAAACACACACACACACACACGCACGCACACACACACACACACCTGTTTGTTATTAATAGTACCAGTTCAAACACAGACTGAGTGCTATTACATTCCCACATCATTGAATGGTCCTACGGTGTTCTTCTTTTACCTACTTTGCCGTTGAAATCACCCATACTTATCTTGTCGTCTTTCTCACTCACTCTAATTGATGTGTCTGAAAAATGACGACAGTATTGCTCTCTTTCTTCTTCACTGTCGCAGATTAGATTGGGCATAAGCCTGTATCTTCTTCTTCTTCTCTTCCACCTTTTACCTCATCGAAGTGTCGGGGTAATGTTCGTTGATGAGCTCTGTCAAGAGCACTATTAAGACTCATGTTAATTTCTGTAAGGCTGTTCTTAAAGCCATCACTCCATATTTTCCGAGGTCTTCCACTCGCTCTATACCCGTTGTAACGTTATAGTGTGGCTCGCTGTGGCGGATAGTACCAATACATTCTTGTTAGGTGTCCAAACCACTTCATTTGTTGTTCTTTGATGACCTGTAAGACTGGCTTTATTCCTAGCATTCGTCTCATTTCATGATTTCGTATTCTCTCTTTCCTTGAAACTCCTGCAGCTCTTCTAAGGCATTTCATCTCTGTTGTCATAATTTTACGTTCATTGGAGGATGTAAGTGTCCACGTTTGGCATTGATAGCATAGTGTTGGCCAAAAAATAGTTATGATAGGATTCACTTTAGTACTCCGAGGTATCTGCTTGTGTGTCAACAGGGGAGATAGTTGCCCCATTACATGATTAGCTTTGGCACATCTGGAGCTAATTTCTCTATCCAGTTTTCCGTCGGATGTAAAAATTGCTCCCAAATACTTAAATTCCTCTGTTTACTCAGGGTGTTGTTTTTTAATTTTATTTTTACATCGTCTTTATGTCTTCCTATTATCATTGTCTCTGTCTTCGTAGTGTTTATTTTCATATTATATAACTCCCCTTTGTTACTAATTTGATTTAGGTGGTTCTATAAGCCTGTATGAAAGTCGCCGTGGCAGAGCGGCTAGACGCGCGCCGCGGATCGGAAGGTCGTGGGTTCGCTCCCTGGTGGAGACGGACTTTTCTTCAAAAATGACTTTGGCTCCCAGGTCGACCCAGCCTTGAGTGGGTACCGGGTGCAATCCCGGGAAGTAGAGGCGGCCGGCGTGATGCTGACCACATCACCCATCTTGTGCCGTTGGTCTATAAAAATATATGTCTAGCCCTATATGCCCTATACGCCTAAAGGCGTGGAAAAGGTCTTTACTTTTTTTTATAAGCCTGTATAACAGTGGTTATTCTACTGTCTTCTCTTGTCAACATTCATGAAACAGCAAGTCTCTCTCTCTCTTTCTCTCTCTCTCTCTCTCTCTCTTTTGTCCAGCCAATTAGCCAGCCCAATGTGCTTTCATAGACAGTGCGTCTCCAGTGTCCTGTATTTACCTTCCCGGCGGTCGGCCTCTGCCTCGTTTTGCGAGAACACACCCTTCGCCAGGAAGTCGTCGTGGCCGAGCGGCTAGACGCTCGCCGCGGATCAGAAGGTCGTGGGTTCGCTCCATGGAGGAGCCGGACTTTCTTCAAAAATGATCTTGGCTCCCAGGTCGACCCAGCCTTGAGTTGGTACCGGGTGCAGTCACAGGAAGTAAAGGCGGCCGGCGTGATGTTGACCACATCACCCATCTTGTGCTGATTGGTCTATAAAAAATTTGGGTCTAGCCCTATATGCCCTATCTGCCTAATGGCATAGAAGGGTCCTTTACTTTACTTTAGTTACATCCTTCGCCGGCGTATTTGTTTAAAAAAAAAAATAACAGTCGTCCACACGTGGGATGTAATTTTTTTTGGTTATTTTTAAGCCCCACCCTGGCTTTTGCCGGGGGACCTAAATATAGCCGCGCCTTAAATATGGCATAACGGGGTTTCTGAGACCACTTCACGGGTGAGCCTCATCCGCATGGTGGCACTTTGTGTCACCGGGGTTTATCGCTTGTCTGATGTCCTGGTGGGGTACAACTTACCTACCTACTTACCTACCGCCGGTACTTTCTCCAGATTACTATGACGTCGTCTAACTAGGCCATAATACCTCTTCTCTGATATATTATTTCTGAAAGGCATTCAGTGTTTATAACTATAGAAGTTTCTGTTTTTAAAGAGATTTTCTATGGAGCCACCATGTTTTGCCTGTTTGTTTTCTGATTGACACCGCTCCATATCAGATTGGTCCCCCCCTTACTTTTACATGGTATAACACAGTGTGTCAAGACACGTAGAAAGTTTCTAACAATTCACAAAATGTCAAATTCCTCCTCCGCAGTTCAATTCCTAATCACATATTAGATGACATTCTAATTTCACGCACAAACAATTCACGAGACAGACGGCTTGGTGGTGGGGGGGGGGGGGGGGGGGGGTGAGACAATTTCATTCCACAACAAGATAGATCTGAACTTTAAAGATTTTGCTTCCACTGTCTGCGAGTTCATAAATCATCTCCAGACATTTTCACGTCATTCGCTCGCAACTAGTTACTTGCATGGTATTCAAGATGATCCGATATGGGATGATGTCTGTCCCTCGGGAAACAGCATTTCGAAGCTATATTGCTCAAAGCACGTCTCAACAGCACCTCCAGGATTTACGTGTGCGGCTCCCTGAATCGTAAACAATACCAGACTATTGCTGCTGCTGCACTTGATGCTGCTATTATTGCTGCTAATATAAATCTTTCTTCTTATTTCTTCCTCTTTCTCCTCCTCCTTCTTTTTCTTCTTGCTCTTGTTCTTTTTCTTCTTCTTCTTCTTCTTCTTCTTCTTCTTCTTCTTCTTCTTCTTCTTCTTCTTCTTCTTCTTCTTCTTCTTCTTCTTCTTCTTCTTCTTCTTCTTCTTCTTCTTCTTCTTCTTCTTCTTCTTCTTCTTCTTCTTCCTTCTTCTTCTTCTTCTTCTCTTCTTTTCCTCCTCCTGTTGTTCCTCTTCTTCCTCTTAAGTGGCTTAAATGTTTACATTACATCTTTACACAGAAGTAAAGTAAAGAAGAATAAAATGATAAAGAATAATAATAATAATAATAATAATAATAATAATAAGAAGAAGTGCCGGTGCTCACCACCCAAAATAATGCCTTAAAAAAAATGATACTGCGCCTACTACTGCGCACCGCGAAAACAAAGTCCTCATTAGTAGTAGCAATAGAGGCAGGGGTACTACTAGGAACAGTAGTAGTAGCAGCAAAAGCAATAATAGTAGAAATAGTTTCATCGGTAGTAATGGTAGTAACAGAAGGAATAGTATCAGTAACAGCAGCAGTTGTTGTGGTTGTAATATTATCATAAATTGTAGTGAAAGAACTAGAAGTATTACTCTAGAACAGGTAATACTTGGACACATAGTTAAAGGTGAGATAGCAGCAGCAGCAGCAATTGTAGTAGTTGTAGAATTATCATAAATAGTAGTGAAAGAACTAGAACGGGTAATATTTGGACACATTGTTAAAGGCGAGATTACAGCAGCATCAGCAGTTGTAGTAATAGTGGTTGTATTAGCAGCAGTAGTAGAAATGCTGGTATTTATATGCGGTGATAATATTCTCCACATTCCAGAACAATACTGATTTCTTCTTCTTTATTGGCTTTAAAATCCGGTGGAAAGTTATAGTTGTTCGTCGACTTCTGGACTCCAGTCCCGTTCCATAAACTATATTTGGTGCACATCAGTGTCACAGGTCTTTGTCACAACCCTAAGAGTACAGTCAGTGGCGGAATAGACTACACCGTAAGGTGTGTGTGTTCAGGTGACACCCCAGGGTTGACACAAAGGTCAGGGCCGTGACTGGTCAAGTCTGTTTTGTTATTGCACGGTGAAAGCGTTGGGCCACGGCAAGAAAGAGTGAACGTTGTTGGAGACAAGTCGACAGCACGATGACCGCGGTTGGGACTGAGCTGGACCGGGGTCAAGGGACACGAGGTGCGGAGAACACATTACATTCGGTGTGCGACGGTCAGAGAGGAAGCAGACGTTTAGCAAGACAGTGATAGTGTATGAGAGGATATTTCTGTTAGTGACTGCATAGTTTATGTACAGTGTTCTGTTAGAATAGGATAGTTCTTGTGTAGGGTATTTATACATGTTTTGTGAGAGAATGTCTAACCTTGGCACTCTGACCCTGCACTAAGACAGAGGCTGTGACAGTTTGGTTGGTCAGTGTGTCAATAGTTAAGAGCGTATCTCGTGACCGTGTGGTTTGTACACCAGGAGATTGCTTGTGGGACGTACTGGGAGCGAGGCGACTGTAAAGCTCGTTCGGCCAGAGGGTCCAGGCAATAGGTGGCCACACAGCGGGAAGTCAACTGTCTATTGTATTACCTGTACTTACAATAAAGATTGTCGTGTGTGCTCTGTGTGCGTTCGGGTTCAGTGTGCGTTAAAGGTTAGTCTGTCTGTCATAGGCCCAGTTACGAGCCACGGACCAGCAAGGTCACCCAGAGGTCTGTGACAGTCTTACTCATCTGCATGCAGACTGTTTGTTTCTTGCCTCTTAGACAGATGCACTCCGACTTCGAAGGAAGCTCCACTTTTGACGACTCCTACGACATGATTTTTGCAGACAGGGGGTCTATTCTTGTTTTCCCCACAATGGGGCCCCGGGGTATTGATTTGACGTTCAGTATTTGAAGATCCCAGTGTACTCGGTGGCTCCATTTTGACGGGAGTAAAGAATAGACCTACTACCTACATAACAAGCATGTCGTAAAAAGCGACTAATCAGGGGTGTTTACTTCGAAGCCGGAGTGCATCTGACTGAGAGCCAAGGAACCAGACACTGATTTACAGTTAATTTAGATGTGTACCCAAAACTCAAGTACTAGAAAAAAGACTAAAACCAGAGTTGGACGACCAGCCAGGACCTTAAAAAAATCCTCGGTCGTCCCCAAAAGGGATGCATTTTTTGTGAATTAAAGCCCCACCATGGCTTTTGCCGGGGGCCCTGAATATAGCTGGACCACAAATATGGTCATGCGGATGAAAGGGGTTTCTGGGACCTCTCCGCGGTAGATCCTCATCCGCATGGTGGCACCTTGTGTCACCGGGTGTTTATTGCTTGAGCGACGTCCTGCTAGGGGTACAATAAGAGAGAGAGAGAGAGAGAGAGAGAGAGAGAGAGAGAGAGAGAGAGAGAGAGAGAGAGAGAGAGAGAGAGAGAGAGAGAAAGCCGGAGTTCACAGAAAGAAAAATAAAGGAGAAGAATTATTTAAAGGTCGGCACTACATTTAACTTATCTTCCATCCCGTGCCGACTGATCTATAAAACAGATTCCCAATCTTTTGTTTCTGGCCCGTCGTTCTTGTTTTTAATAAAAAGATCTATTACTGCCCCTATTCTCTTCTAAAAATACCATCATCAAGTGCCGTTAAGCACAGGCGGTTAAAATTCGTCATGCTCTACGATCAGCAGAATGACGAATTAAATCAATGCTCTAGTCCCGGCCATGTGGCCAACCGATCAAAGTATTTATCTATTTGCTTTCCTTCATCTATCAGTCTTGCCAGTTGCCACTATGTTCCCGAGTCTGTTGCTTGCCTTGAAATATACTTTCTGTAAGAAACGGAATGATGCTGTTGCATTTTGTTTGGGTATCATATTTTGTCCTAACTCTCACAGGATGCCCTGGTATGAAATTATTTTTGCCTTTCCTTCCAGCTCAGTTTCGTAGCTGTGTATTTTAGGAGTATATTTAGCGTTTTAAAGTTATGAGAAAGAAAGGGTTCACTGTAGCTTTAGCAGCCTCATTTGCCGTTCAATTTCAAGGGATACTGCCAAAAACTGCCAAATACTGCCTGTATTGAACCATTTTGGCGGTGTAGGCAGGCAGGTCTTTGAGCCTGAGGATTTACAACCGCATGGCTAGTGCTGTCGCCACGACTGTACAGGTAAGGATTTTATTTTGCTCCTGACAGAAAATCCTCTGCCTCAAGGTGAATTCGAACCCGGGACTCCCGCTTGAGAGCCCTACGTTCTTACCGTTTGACCAGCCGCTCCTCTTCAAGGGATACGTGTTAATATTATCACAATCGACGTCACTGCATATTGGGCATTCCCAGAGTATTATTGGACTTGCGGAAATCATTCTCATTTTATTTCTTCATATTAAGTGATGTCCTCTTTAGAGCAACAGAGGATTTGGAAAGCTTACTTGGTTATTTTCAGCCTCAAAGCAAACTGGTAACCACATAGAAGCTTCTCTCCTGTGCTAACAAAAAACACAAGAATGTCGATCTGTCCCTTCTAGAAAAATTGACACAGAATGCTGTCTCCTTATATCCACTAGCGAAGACACGCACTAAAAGCACACGACAGCTACAAGAAGTGCTGACAAAACAGTCCAATATTAGAAATGTGTAATGGGGATATTTTCACCCTGATTGGGAAGGTTGGGGGGAAAGCCCCAAGCTAACAATAATACCGAGAGAAGCTAGATACTTGGATTACCGAGGTTTTCAAGATAGGGGATTACTACGAGTTATCACGTGGAACTCAAAGAGAATGACCACAGGTCACCATGTGGAACCCAAGTACAACCACGCGTTGGCACGTGGAACGAACACTGGGTATAAGTTCAGACCCCAGTCTGGTCAACTTAGTATGTGTTGATCGTCAGAACGAGAGGACGTGAAAGTGTTCGCGAGAGTGAGAACGTGAAACTGATTGTTGCGAAAGAAAGACCAGACGACAACATCCATAGAAGCCAAGTCCAGCCAAGCCAAGTGGTGTGAAGCCTGAGGAAATGACCAGATCCGTCTATGCGGTGATGTGGAAGTAAAGGCGCCGAACTCTGGTAGATGAATGTGTGAGAAGTCAGCTTGTTGGCGTCTGATCAATGTGGTGCGTGTAAGCTGTGAATTAGGACACGAACGGGACATTCTATGTAATTGATGAGATGTCAATAAATGTGTGCTAAGAGCATTCACTAGACATATCATCTCCTAGACAACCAGCCCAAGGTCATCAACTACTCACTGCAAGTTGAAGACGACTTATTGCAAAATGCAGTTCATCATTGAAGGAAGCAGTAGTTACATAAGATCAGAAGCTGCACACGCGATCAGTTTTAATCACATAAGGTACCACCAATACTGTGGCAACAGTCCACGCGCTATTTTATGAATCTACAGCAACTGTTCTCAAACTGTTTTCGCCGCGGCACCATTGTCGGGCAAACTTTTTTTTTTCGCAGCACACTTACCCTTGAAGCGGTCCAATACTTAGGAGAATAACCAGGGAGAAAAGTGCACATTTAATGTTTATTTGTCTTTAATGCAATAAATAAAACCGTTTTGATGAAGTCGACCGACTTTGGTACCATATACTCGGTGCACCAATGATGAACGAATATTTTTTTCCTGCTCGTTTCCTTACAAGATTTATCTCCCTTAGAAATTTTATAATGTAATGTCCTGAACGCCCGACCTTGCTTTTGTCTTCTTAAGAAATTATATTATTATCTTAAAAGCTGAACGAAAAAGAAAAATCTGACATATTAATCACTGTAGTAATTTTCTGTCTCTTAACTTAAGGCAGCTCGGCTCTAGTTACCGTGGATGATTACAGTGATTTCTTTCAACTGTCTGGCGGCAAAACAATTCATCAAGTCTTCTTGGTTGAGACAAGAACATCAAATGTAAATGACAGTTCCCATGAGGGACATAATCTTTCATTAAACCCGACTCTAGTTGTTGCCTTGGGGACTAAAATAACACAACCCAGATGTTGAACTATGTTTCTGGTGCTCAGAATGAGCAAAAGCAACAAACCTCAGGAATAGAAAAGAGCACAGAACGATATGATGTCCTTGTATGTATGTTGTTCAACCCCACTAGGACCGTGCAACCAGCAACTAACACCCGGTGACACAAAGTGCAACCATTCTGATAAGGATCACCACAGGAAGAATTACAATATGTAGCTAAAACAACAACTGCCTCATAGATTTTTGACCAGATATATTTGACAGGAGCGCTGTTTCTGAGAGAGGAAGATTTGCAATAACATCTATATAACTATTAGGTTCACTTTAAAAAAATTACTAACATGATGTATAGTGCTGGTGCTACACAGCTGCATTCACCCTCCTTTTCGCCCAGCAACTGATGAAGTAGCTGAATGATGTAGCCGCTATATGACTAGGGGGAAAACTGTTAGCTGGTCAGCGATCACAAGCCAAAGTATACTACTGGAGGCAGCAAACCTGGGACAAGGGATCAAGTATTGAAACAGCTAACATAGAAGTTAAAAAGGCAGCAAACAGGGACAAAATGATCAAGTATTGAAACAGCTAACATAGAAGTTAAATAAGTAGCAAACGTCGAATAAAAGATCAAGTATTGAAACAGCTAACATAGAAGTTAAAAAAGTAGCAAACGTCGAATAAAAGATCAAGTATTGAAACAGCTAACATAGAAGTTAATTAGGCAGCAAACCTGGGACAAAAGATCAAGTAATGAAACAGCTAACATAGAAGTTAAATAGGAGGTAAACCTGGGACAAAGGATCAAGTATTGAAATAGCTAACATAGAAGTTAAATAGGCGGTAAACCTTTGACAAAGGATTAAGTATTAAAACAGCTAACATAGAAGTTAAATAGGTGGCAAACCTGGGACAAAGGATTCAAGTATTGAAACAGCTAACATAGAAGTTAAATAGGCGGTAAACCTGGGACAAAGGATCAAGTATTGAAACAGCTAACATAGAAGTTAAATAAGTAGCAAACGTCGAATAAAAGATCAAATATTGAAACAGCTAACATAGAAGTTAATTAGGCAGCAAACCTGGGACAAAAGATCAACTAATGAAACAGCTAACATAGATGTTAAATAGGCAGCAAACCTGGGACAAAAGCGTTGGATTTTTTTTAAAGGTAAAAAATAGAATTCTTACCTGCACAGTTTGTGGCTAGTGGACTAGACCTAAATTACCAGTCTCAAGGACTCTCTGCTCTCCCACCTCCCCCCCGCCCAAAAGACGTGATAATTACAGTAAATAAAGACAGTTCGTCGGAGTTGCGAACGCTCTTCGTAATTTTTAGGTGCTGGGATCCATCCCAGCCATAGGCAATTTGGCAGCAGAGAGCGTAGCGTTGGTTTCAACACTGGTATTGAAAGCTCACCTAACAAAAAGCTTTGGCAAACAAGTGCATGTAAAATTGTCTAGTGAAAATTACAAACAACCGGAAGAAAAAAAAAATGCTCGAGTTGGTTCTGCAACTTCCTGTGAAACTAACCTTAAAAGGAAAAAAGTAATAAAGACGGTTTTCATTATGTTGCGCTTGAAAGCCACTAATTTTTTGTAGATTTTTCCGCCTCATTAACTTACATGCCAAAAGTGTCCTTTGAAATGTCAACATTAAAAATATTTATGCGACATTTCTAAAATGTACATTGGGGGTCACTGTGGCGAAATGGTAAAGCCGTTTGCTTTGCGCTCTGAAAGACGGGTATTTGCTCCACAGCTGTTCTCTTCAGTTCACGAGTGCAATTTTCACGGAGATCCCTGGGAGTCGTCACCGCAACTACAGAGTTCGTGCTCGGTGCGATGCTCTCGGCAGGCGGCTAGCCATTCTGCGCAGAGAGACCGAGTCATATGGAATAAAACCCTATGCAGTGAAGTCGATCTTCGCGACTTTAACTTTAAAATGTACAAAAACATCGGGCGTGGTACCTCTAGTACAGTTTTGCTCAGACAGTGGCAAATAGTTTCAAATTCGTACACAAAAGTATAAACTTCAGCAGCTATGGTTTCATGTACGGAAGTGACTGGTACAGGACACTAGCTTTATTCTGAAACCGACAAGAGAATTTCTGGGTAGACTATTTAGTGTCTCGGTCACGGGTTCCCTAGTTACACATGTCTTGGAAGTTGAACAGAGTATCTAGGTTTCATCCAGTGGGGTTTTCCACCAAGAATGTGACTCTCGAAGTCCCCGTGGTGGTGAAATCCTCAGGAATCTGTCCGAGAAGGAAAACTGGGAATGACGCTAGAGAGGTATCAAAAAACTGTCTTTAATGTATAACAAAACGATCTCAATCGTGGGTCATCAGAGATTTTTTAATGGCGCGATGCCAGTCGTCGCAATGTTGGTGGTGCCCGTATGTGATTAAGATTGATCGCGTGGGCAACTGCTGATCTGTTGGTGACTTCTGCTACCATCAATGATGAACTGCATTTCTAATGTCGGACTGTTTGTGTTAGCACTTCGGATGGCTACCGTATGCTTTAATGCGTGTGTATGCTAGATATGCTGAGACAGCCGTCTTTCAATCTCCCCACATGGGACTGGCACAGGTGCGCAGCAAAGATGGGGTGACTCGTTTGCTATTAAGCTGAAACTAAGACTACCAGTCCAGACTACAAGAAACTGAGAAAATGAAACCACATTTCTATGTTGTAGAACATGAGGATTTAGATTGAAAGTCATCATCATTATAACTACCACACTACCCTTATCATTATCGTTATCATCTTTAGATGTTTTCTCGACTGTCGTGAACAGTCAGGTTTTTCCAGACCTTGCGACCTTCATCAGCGCGTGCATACAAACTGCGATGTAATAAAAGCAAAAACAAAATGCCTGTAATCAAACATTGCACAGCAAGCAAAGGGACTTACCAGGACCTCGAAATAGTATAATAGAAATGTGTAATAAATACAGAAAGGAAATCTATTGCACTAAATGTATATTTTATCGAGAGGCCCAGACTACCGTGACGTTAACTCAATATAACTAAAAGTATGAAATCCCATAGGGAACTAAATGACGAAGTGTAAAATGCTGTCACGAAAATTAAATACGATAAAGTGCCATGGCTGGGCAATATGCCAGTAGATGAATGTAATGTAATGGGAGAATATGGTCTCAGAGACACAATGAAGATTCTTTGAAATATATGAACCAGAAGGGACACTATCATACATTCGCCGATCGGTTTCATCATGGTGCATACACTTGAAAATCCGGAATAAGTGAACGAGGGTCTCATAGACAATCAATTTAATCATGTTACTAAAATACTCTTGAGTATTATCATGTAAATAATCACAAATAAAATGCTACCAGACATTTCAGAGTTTTGAACTTTGGCGGGAGCGGATGAGAGAACAGAACGTTTTGATTTTCACTTCATCGATTCTCAGATACAGACGTACATACGTGCTTACTGTTCTTGTTGTGGGCGTTTTCGGGAACTGTAAGGCTGATTGTCTTCATCATAAGGATTTAAGGGAGAAGAGGAAAGGAGGGGGGTGGGGGCGGGGCAGGGGGAGGAGCATTGCTAGTGCTAAATAATGGTATAAGACTGAGTGCACGTATCAAGAAACAACATTCACCGGAGATGGCAAATTTGATAAAGAAACTAACGTTTGATGCTTTAATGCAAATTCAATATTGGGACAGTTAGTGTTCTTCTTACTGAATATAACAATCAGGAGCAGAACAACACATCTTAAACAAAGCATTTTCAACATAGCCCTGTGCTATTACTATCAGATATAGTCAAAAACAACAAAGCTGAAATGAACATTGGTACCCATAGAAATTAGATGTAAAAGGCTTTAGTAATGAACTGAAAAGATCAAATCAGGACTGAAATTATGGTAGAAAAACGTCGGCGCGGAACCAGTTCTAAAGTACACAAAAAGAGATGAAATGAAAGGGCTTGAAAACTTAATGAGAACGCCTTTTTACGCCATGCAGCAGAAAGCACACAAAAACGAGAAGGACGTTGAGGGCTTACCATGAACAAAACTGAAAGATAACGTCCAGAAACTACAACAGCATGCATGTATAAACAGGGGGTCTCCGTGTCCAAGTGGTCAAGTCGTTTGCTCCGCGCTCTAAAGGTCATGGGTTCGTTTTACGACCGCATCGTTCAGTTCGCGAGCGAAGATTTTACGGAGATCCACGAGGATCGTCACCAGAGGTACGGAGTTAGTGCTATGTACAAAGCTGATGGCGAGACGTCTGTGGAGGAAGACTGAGTCATATGGGATAAAACCCATTTCAATGAAATCGATCCTCTGGACTTTAAACTTCAACCTATGGTCGAGGTGGCCACAGTAGCAAGAAACAGAACTTAATATCTCTCTCAGCATCCGACGCGGCACATGCTTAAGATAAGAAGAAAAAGACCAAGAGGGAAAAAAAGGAGGAAGATGACTAGTGAGAAATTATAGAGGCACATTTCAGGTATTATTTTGGTGCAGACTCCAGCCGGATATATAGTTTAGCAAAGGAAGGAAATATGACGTCTGAAATTGATAAACTAGGGGAGCTAAGGCAGAGCTTTATGTTAAAAAAATTAACGGATAAGCTATGCCAGAGGAAGATATTTTGGCCGGGTTGTAGGGGTGCTACTTTTCTTGGGTACGAGCGATAACAGATATTGGCCTGGTGAGAAACAAGTGTGTGTGTGTGTGTGTGTGTGTGTGGGGGGGGGGGGGTTAACAAATGGGGAAAAGGGGGGGGGGGGTAGTAATTCAGTCAAAGTCGGCATAGATAGCACATAGATATACGAATAAACAGCTGACAAAAAGCGTATGATAATAGTTATTTACATATTTTTTACTCACACAACATTAGATGGTGAGAGGATGGGTGCCTACATTATGTGATGCAGATGTTGTGTGCGATTTCTTTGGGGCGGGGGAGGTAGAGGATGGGGTGGGTAGTACATAATCAATAGTAGACATCGATGATGCTTAACCGGCTCTGATTTTAACTATCGCAGATGATATCCCAACAATGTAATTATCTTGTTATGTGATAGTCGGATGAGGTCATTATGGGAAATGTTACACACCATCATCAAGTAGCTTATTCGACTGACTAACTGACTTTTAACACTAGCAGCACCGCAATAACGAGAAATGATCATCCGGTGACATGAAGTGCCACCATTCAGTTAAGAATCGCCCAGCTGCAAGTCCCAGAAACCCCGTTCAACCCGTAGGTTATTTTTAGGGCCCCAGACGACAGCCGGGGTGGGGCTTACAAATTTAAGAAAAAAGTTTAAAAATATAAAAAAATGCGTTCCATATTGTGACTAGCTTATCAGTCTGTATGGGTGATCAGAAGAATGCATGGTTGGGGGGAGAGGGGGGGGGGGGAAATTAATTATTGTTGTGTGTGTTTTGGGGACAATCCCTTATGTGAAAAAAAAAAAACCACAATTACATAACAATTATTATGCTCTTCAGTATTACTTTTTTTTAGTTGTTTTCTCTTTAAAGTTTTTTTTCCATGACGCCAACAAATCCAGACTCACCTCCTCTCTCTCTCTCTCTCTCTCTCTCTCTCTCTCTCTCTCTCTTTCTCTCTCTCTCTATCTCTCTCTCTCTCTCTCTCTCTCTCTCTCTCTCTCTCTCTCTCACACTATGCTAATAACTATTAGCCCCCTCCCCCTACCCCAAACCACTTGGCTAACTTAATTCCCCTTGACCTAATTTATCAATGTTTACATAATTTCTTGTATAACCTATAGTTTCTTAAGCTTGTCTATTTATGACGCGGTATTTCCTTGTTTTCCAGCGTAGCTTCGCCCCCCCCCCCCACCCCCCCCCCCCCCCCCAAAAAAAAATGCCTATATTACTGCTCTAGTGCATCCACCTAACGATTTATAGTCGCATGATTATTGCCGTCGCCTACACGTTTAGAGGCACTAATGTAAGATAAATATTTTTTTTTATTCCAGCTTTCATTACAATAATTTCCAACCCCGTAGGGAAATTATCCACGTGAAAGCTGGACATTCTTCTTGCTCTAGATGTAAATATACACAAAGGAACCCTCATGTATGCCCGTCAGGTTATTCAAAAGCTGAAAAGAAAATGGGCCATTAAGAGCTCTTTCGACTTATTCAATGAAAACAAATCAGTGAGACGTAAAAGGACCGCGGAAAATAAGAAATATGTACTGAAAGCAACATTCTATCTTGATAAACAAAGGAGAAGTTTGGATATTCACCACACACTCACTGGCGACAGAGTCGTCCATTGGATTACTGGTAGGAAATAGTATTTGGGGGTTTTCTCCTTTCATCGCAGCAACACTGCAGAGTCCTTTTAAGGGCTCTTGTTGGCATGCAATGCCTAACTATTTTATATTTTACATAACATAGTCACAATTATTACCTAACAGTAACCCTTTCAGGTGAAGCAAAGTATGTAGAAAACCACCTGCCTACCTAGATTCAGTCCCGTTTATAACTGAGTCAGATATAGATACTATTTTGGCTTGATCGCTTGAATATTTGTACTAGACAAGTATCATAATCGCCCACGGTATATTCGATACTTCTGTGCAATTTCTGGCGGTAAATTTTGAAAAGGATAAAGTAAAGAAAAAGTAAAGATTCCTTTTCACGCCTTCGGGCGCATCAGGCACCCATATTTTTGCAGATCAATCGGCACTAGTTTGGTAATGAGGTCAGCATTACGCCGACCGTCTTTACTTGCCCGGGACATGCATTCTGGTATGCATTTTAGGTTGGGTCGACCTGCGACGCCCTCTAGCACGATAACAATCCACACAGCCAGCAGTGGGTAGCGATCGCGGTACGTAGGAATTACGAGTCGGACTCGCAACCCCTAAGTATATTTGAAAAATGATAAGCTGAGAAACCCGAAGACACTCTGAGGTACAGTAATCTTGTAGGTAGAGCACCAGACTTTTCATTTGAGGGCTAAGAGTCTTTGTCCCTTATTGTGTATTTCTGAGATAAGCAGAGGACATAGTTTAAATAGCAGTGCAATAAATTTATCACAGAACTACTCTGGAAAGATGGTTTCCGGTTTGTGTCAAGATGGCGGGACGTGTTTCTCTCTAGCTCGGCGCATATCTTTTGATCGACGGTCCGACAAGCTGTCATCGCAAACCACCAATTGTTGTAGAATCAGATTTCTGCCTCTAACTGCATGATGATTCGTTCTAATCTGTTAAATTCGAAGGACGAAAACGCCGCTGGAACTATGTCGGCCACGCCCTTAGAATGGATCAATCAAGACTTCCTTACAAAGCCCTCTTTTGGACACCACAGGGGAAAAGATCTCGTGGAAGACCAAGGGAAACCCTACGTAGAACTATCATCAGGGAAGGCTCACTCATGGGCCACTCAAACATCCAAGACCTACAACAAATTGTAACGAACCGCCATGCATGGAGAGTCATGACCTCTGCCCTATGTGCCGCACTCGACACAAGAGGAAAGACTAACTAACTAACTAACTCTGGAAAATGGCGGGGAGGATTGCTGGGAAAATGTGTTATTGAGTTTGTTCTATTTCTCTGAATCAACTCATGATGTCTTATTGAACCCCAGCCATAAAAATCAAATGTTACTTGACCTTCTAGCTTTGGTTGGAGCATAATAAACAAACCCAGCTCAAGTAACAGCAGCGTTCACTACATAAAACATCTTTGAAAATGATGTTTCATGGGGGTTATTTCTTCCACTATGTATTTACTGTGAATAGTACGGGTTTCATAGTTTTTTGCTCTAAGCTGGTTATCTAACATGAATTAATCAAGTAAGAGAAAGGAATTGATCGGCACTCATAGAAAGAAGTAGAAAGATCCAAGAACACACTAGACAACATAAAAATCGAAAGTGATAGGTCCTGTGCCGGAATTGAACCTGTCACCTCCAGACGGCCTATGCGCCTCGCCATGAGTACAAGTGCACTAACAACAGGGTCAACTAGGCTAACCCGGCACGGTAACTAGCTTTCGATTTTTATGTTGTCTAGTGTGTTCTTTTATCTTTCTACTTCTTTCTACGAGTGCTGATCAATACGCTTTCTGTTACTTGAATAATTCATAACAGTTAACGACCTCAAAGGTTTCCTCTCTGTTTAATTTATAGGAATGGTTATCTACAGCATTACCCACGCGTGATTTGTTGATTTTTCATCGTATGCAGGATATGTTATTAAAATAATCACTACGCATTGCTGCTGCACATTTAAACTGGTTTCCACAAAAACCTACATGCGTGTGTCATCTACTGTATATTCTAATTTTTAGAGGCAAACACATTATAAGGAAAACACAGATAAAACAAGTTCGCCGTATTGAAAAAAAAAAAAAAAATAGCATCACATGTGCTGTTGTAAATTATAAAATCATAAGATCTTGAAAACTTTGAGGCCACATGCAAAACTTCGCATTTATCCGTTCAGGGGTTTTCGAGATATTTATGAATATGTACGGACACGACTTTTGAAACGCACTAAAAGTACAGCATTTATTCAGTTAACCGCAAACTACACAGCGAACGGGGTATCCCAGCTGTAGCTCTGTTCACATGCCAGCGAAAACCAAACATAATTCCTATCAGTGTCTTTTGGAGAACTTGGAAACAGACGACAAACCGGCCAAAGCCAATAACATGCACACGCATTAAATGCATTAGGCAGCCATCAGAATCGCTAACACAAGCATTTCGTAACTAACATTTAGTGTGGATGGGGTCAGCAGTAAAAAACCGTAGAAGTTGCGCAATCGGTATACATACGACAGTTTCTGAATCTGCAGTTTGCATCGTAAACCAATTGACGAGATCGAAATGTATTCCTAATAAAATCCACAGCATACAGTGTTGTGTAAAGTATTCAAACTCTGTGGCTGGGCGACAGAACTATACATGTTCAGTCCACATACTGGACAACATGCTACAGCTAACCGTGGCTGAAAGCAAAAAAAAAAAAAAAAACAAGTTCGCAAACTAAAGTAATCGGCCTGCTTATTGACATACTAGACAAGCAGAAATTAGAATAATCGCCTGACAACACAAAGCAAACTATTACATTGGAGTAATTTAATTGGCCTCATAACAGTTGGAAGTTCTTTGTCAAAAACTGCCCTGAGCGCCTGTATATGCAACTTCTGCGGTGTGAGCGGCGGAAACGGAGGGGAGAAAATAGAGGCGAATGGGGGGGGGGGTGGGTTCCCTCGGGCATGAGAATTTAGGGCTAGTGAGCCGTTACAGATTAGGATTTTGCCTATGTCACCCCACCCCCCCCCCCCCCCAATCCCCGACAGTGATTGAAATAAATGGATGCGCCAGGAGACCCTCCGACATCCAACCTCAAAGTAAATGGGACAAACCTCAAGTAAATTGAAATGTTTAAATAATTTGATACATTGATAACATCAGATGGAAGATGTGTTTAAAAAGTTAAATGTAGAACAGCTCAAGCAAGGGCAGCATTTAAAAAAAACAAAACAAAAACTGAATAAATATTTTGTGCGATCATCCTCTATCAATTGAGACGAGAAAGAGAGTTCTTAAAAAGCTTTCTAAATCGTATCCTGATATACGGAAGTGAATAATGGACAGTTAGTAGACTAGTGAAACATTATTTAGAAGCTGTCAAGAAGTGCTTTTATAGACGAATGATCAGAATACCCAGGAAAGATAAAAAGCGTAATGACGATGTCTCGAAAGAATCTTACTCACGAAGAGAACTGATTGCCTACATCAGAAAGGAACAATCTACTTTTTTGGGTCATGTGATGATAAGGAGAAAACTGGAGTACATAGTGACTGTGGGAAAGGTGGAGGGGAAGAAAGGCAGAGGAAGACCGAGAGAAAATAAACTAGACAGTATGATTTCATGGCATGGAGGATCATCTGTGTCAGAGTTGACTAAAAGAACACGAGACAGAAGGTTGTGGACAGACATGACTACCAACGTCGCACGGCATGGACTTTGAGTAGACATTAAACCAATGAAAAAATAGCAGTGCTGGAACGCATATAATTTCCCAGAGAAAAGAAATTCCTGTATGGCTTTCTCATAACAAACAGATCACATTATCATGAAGTATAATTCTGTTTACTTGTGCTTTTGGTAAAGGGCGACTCAATTTTCTGAGGAGAGCTTTATAATCTGGATGTAAACAGACTTGTCATTGCCTTGCGGAGACTCCCGCAATGAGACAAATAAGAAGCAACAAAACAACAGAGACAAGGAAATATAATTGCTTTTTTCTACTAAATTATATTTCTATTAGCAAAACGCCATGGTTTGAAAAGAATAATATGCTGCCCAACATTTTAACGAGATTGTTTCTCGGTCATGCCATTGGTTCAGACTTGGAACATTCGATACCATAAAAAAGTGTCTGTACTTTGTATTATTTTATAAGATGGCTGTTTCTTTTTTTTTTTGTCAGCGAGGTTTCAGAATGTGCTAGAAACCCACACATTTGTACATACGTAAGTATATACATACATACGCATATACGCATATGAATGCATTCATGCATGCATACGTACATACATAATTTACGAGCCGTATATTATGAATAAATTATATTATATACATATATATATATATATGAGAATTAACAACTGTTTAGGTACATTTCAAAGCATAAAGAGGGACGCACGACAAGGATGTGTACTGTCACCTGATTTGTTTTCAATATACAGTGAATATATAATGAGATCTTTAATTTATATGCCCGGAATTGTGGTTGGTGGGCACAATATAAACAATTTACGTTATGCTGATGACACAGTCTTGATAGCAACAAGTCAAAAAGAACTACAGGAAATGTTAGATATTGTTATGGTAGGTAGAAAGTGGAAGAAAGGGCCTTTGAATAATGGGAAGACAAAAGTAATGGTGGTATCAAGGAATCAAAGTTTTCCTTAATGTGTAAAAAAGTCGATGGTGTTATTTTGGGACAAGCACTGAAAATTCAAGTATCTGGGCGCATGGATAACACAAGATGGAAGGTGCATTATTGAGATAAGAAACAGAATAGGACAGGCTAAAACTGCATTTTTTAAAATGAAGAACATCTTATGCAATATATCTTTGACATTGAGGGTTAGAAAAAGAATTCTTGCTCGCTATATACTAGGGCTGTACCGAATAGTGATTTTCACTATTCGGTCGAATACGAATAGTGCGACCAACTTTTCGGCCGAATACGAATACGAATAGTGTATCATCATCATCAGGCGCCTTGCCGATTGGCGAGTGCGATTATGCCCCGCCACAATCTGTGATCTCCTGCAGCATGTATCATCTTCTTCTTTAGCATTCTGAGCCCTTGAGGTTTACTGCTGCAGATATCAATCGTCTTCATTCATCTCTCTGGCTGGCCTTCTCTTCACAATTAGTGACACCAGTTGTTTGCAGGTCTGGCTGGACATTATCTCTTGATCTTCTTTTTTGTCTGTCGCGTGATCTACGCCCATTCCTCTCTCATGTGTATAAGCTCTACTTCTCTGTCATCTGACATTCTTTCAATATGCCACAGCCATTTTAGTCTTTAAGCTCTTATGATGCCAGTGATCCAAGGTGATTTAAACAGACTATATGTTACGTTGTTGCTTCTCACTCTCCATTCCCTGCTGTTAGCATCTTTGATGGGTCCAAAGATTTGTCGTAAGACTATTTTTGAAAACCTGTAATTTGGCCTCATCTCATTTATTTCTGCTTCAAGTTTCAGAGCCCAAAACGACTGGTCTTATCAACGTTTTAAATATTTTGATATTGGTGTTGCGAGACAGACACTTTGACTATAACAGATGTTGAAGGGCATAGTATACTTTATTTCTAGATTTTATTCTAGATTGTATTTCTTCTCTCAGCATGCTGGAGCAGTTGAAATATGCACCCAAGTACTTATATGTTTCCGTTTGTTTGATTTTCATATTATCGACCTGGATGAAGCCGAAGTTTACATTCTTTTCATGTCCATTTTAGGTTTTGCATCCTTCAGTCAGTCTGTGGTAATTATTAACTAGGAATGAAAGAATCCTAAGTATTATAACAAGTAACTAACTTGGAAAATTATCACTGACCGCTTAGTTAATGCAGGAAAGCTGCATTAGATTTCAACAAAACCAATCCTTCCATGTTGTCAGTATTAAGGCCGTGAATGCAGAAGCGGTTGTTAGGTAACTACTATTCGTATTCGGCCCGACCGCAACTATTCGGCCGAATACCGAATAGTCAACAGGTCCACTATTCGGTATTCGGCCGAATACCGAATAGTCAACAGGTCCACTATTTGGCCCCGAAGCGAATACGAAGTGAATATTCGGTACAGCCCTACTATATACATCCAGTTTCATGGACAGAGTCCTGGACAATAGGTAGGCAGGTCAAACAATTTCTTGAGGCCTTAAAGATGTGGTTCTACAAAAGAATGCTTAATATACCGTGGACAGTCAAAAAGAGCAGCCAAGAGGTTTTGAAAGAGGCGAGAGCCCGAAGATAACTTATCACAGACATCAGAAGGAGACAGTCATCATTTTTCGGCCATGTTATGAGAAAAGTAAAAATACAACATGTTGTGACTACTGGAAAGATCTGTGGAAGGAGGGATAGAGTAGGACAACGAGAGAAGATTCTTGAAGTCTTGTTGCATGGCATGGAGGTGTGTCGGTGCACGAACTAATACATGATGCAGTAGATCACGAATTGTGGAGAGGCATGATCGCCCACGGCAGTCAGCAAGGCCCCTGATGATATATATATATATATATATATATATATATATATATATATATATATATATATATATATATATATATATATATATACGTAAGGGTATAATATAATTAAAAAATGTGCTGTCTCCACAATAAAAGTTTGCAACAGTGCAGCAAACTGTTTTCCGACATAAAATGATGAGACCCGATTCTCTGTCTCTGGCTTAGAATTGCTCGACACCAAGCAGCTGTGCAAAGAACTCTTGCAGTGTTGATGCGATCAATGGAGAAATGTCCTAAAAGTTGTCCTGACCGGCGACGAAGCCATCCACCGGCGACACAGAGTCGATGATGTTGGGTCAACGGTATATATATATATATATATATATATATATATATATATATATATATATATATATATATATATATATATATATATATATATATATATATATAAAGCGACATATGATTGCTCTCCTTCTTTACACTCTGTGTTACCTCTTCGGGTGTCGAGGGATAAATAGGGTTTTGTTTCTTGCACCCTTCTACCCATACACATCGTACTGTTATGGAGTTTCTCTGATGCGATCGTTCTGTCTTGTTCTCTTACCATGCTGATAACTTTTAGCCCTCCTATCCCAAACCACTTGGCTAACTCAATTACCCCTGACCTAATTTATCGATCTTTAAATAATTTCCAGGTTTGGTGCATACCCTTTCTCTTATGACATCATTCCAGATTTTATCTCCTCTTATCACTCATGTAACCCTTCACATAAATAATCTCAATCGCCACACAGGATTAAACAGGACACGGATACCTTTAATATTACATAACCTTTGCTGGACGTTGCAAACCCACAAGCAACATTTGTTGGTTGTTTGTGAATGTACAAAAATTCTTGAACTCTGTAACCGATCAGTGCTAGCTGTAAAAACATTTGGGCATGTAACCTGGTAATAATCTTGTAAGAATTTATATACCTATGTATATAAAAATCAATGTTTGTGTGTTTGTTTATGATCTATAGACTACTGAACCGATTTGGCTGAAATTTTCAGGATATATTTGTTTTGATACCGGATATTTACCCATCATGGTTTGAAATTCTACCTGTCATTGTTTGAAATAGGTGACGAAATTTGTTAGGAAAATGTTCGAAACTAATATTTTCATTTTAGTGACATTTAATTGAAGCCACGTTTAATTGAAGCTGATGGATATAGGGGGCGGGGGGGGGGGGCATCAAGGACTATCTCGACGTCTGCGCAGACAATGATTGAGACATTAACCGTGTTAGACACGTGCGATGTCTATTGTTGTGCCGTTTCAATAATATATCTGGAATATCTGTCTATGAGAAAACAATTGCCTGCGGTTTTGAGTTGTGTTATAATCGGGACACAATAGTAGGGATACACATCTCAAATAGTTCTCTTTTCGTTGCTCCGCTGGAGTGGTTGCTTGGCCGAATGGTTAGAACAGTGGGCACCTGCACTGTCGTGGCGATAGCACTAGCCATGTGGCCCTTAATACTTAAAAAAAATGTACAGGTATGTGGGTAAACCAGTTGATAATTAAATTTGACCATTTCGCATACTTATGATTCATTTCAAACTTTCCGATTGCATGGTTACGCTGAAATTTCATAGATTTTCATTTATTTTCATTCTTCTTCTTCTCTCTTCTTCACTTCCTCTTTTACCGCTGTGGGTGTTGAGGGAGATTTAAGGTTCTGTTTCTAGCTCTTCTGGCCGCCTCGACCATAGGCACATCGCTCTGTTGTAGAGTTTCTCTGATGTTATCCTTCCATCTTGTTCTTGGTCTACCCCTTGCTCTACGTCCTTCTTCTCTTTTCATGTATGCTTTGTATGGTATAGTGTCACAAGGCATTCTCTCTAAGTGGGCAAACCATTTCACTTGCTGTCTTTGTATGTAATCCAGAATTGGTTCTGTGCCGACTTGTTCTCTTATGATCTCATTCCTGATCTTATCTCTTATGGTCACTCCTACAGCACTTCTCATACATCTAATTTCCGTGGTTACTAATTTTCTTTTATGGTTTGTTGTGAGTGACCATGTCTGGCACTGGTAGCACAGAGTTGGAATAAATATGCTTTGAATAAGATGTCTCTTTGTGCTGATTGGGATTGTCTTATGCTGTAAGAGGAAGGCTAGCTGTCCCAATACTTGGTTTGCTTTACTGCATCTAATGTCAATTTCTTCATCCAATTTCCCATCTTCGGTAAATGTAGTTCCCAGATATTTAAACTCAGATGCCTGTTTAATGTCTTTGTATTCTATTGCTATGTTTAGATCTGTCTTCTTTTTTCCTATTGACATTACTTCTGTCTTTTCAGTGTTGATTCTCATGTTATTTTATTTTCATTTAGATTTAATAATTTCATGTGCGTTTGAATTTTAAGCTGTGCTGTTTACCATAGCGTTCATTTTCTAATTATGGTATATTTTGTATTGTTTTCATTGCTTTTCACTTGGTTTATTTTTCCTCCCAAATACTTCGATGAGGGAAGGAGTAGTTGTTGAATTGGGAGGGGGTTGGGGGAGGGGGACACAAACTGTTTACTGAGAGAGCTTCAGGTCACAGTAACTGCCTTACCCACTCACAGTGGCAGCAGCAGTAGTAGTTGTGGTTGGGCGGTTACATCGTAGTGCTGTCATGCCGATAAGGTTATGGCGTTCTTCTGTCGGGGAGCGGAGCGAAATTATACACCCTAACCTGACCAGTCAGTGGCGACAGCACTAGCCATCTTCTGGCTCACGACTCCCTATCTACTCCGATGGTAAAAAAGATAGCAGTGACATTATTTTAGCAATTGTGGTGGTGGTCGTGGTAGTAGTTGTACTGGTACTTGAAGGATGGTGTTGTAAATATTACACTAGCCCCATTTACTACCTATTACAATTCCTGCTCCCGATTTTAGTCCGGATGGACAGGGATGTCAATGTCAGTTAAAAAAAAAAAAAAAATGTCGCCAGGTGATGATTTTCAAATTCTACGAAGAGGGAGAGAGCAGTAATCGGTGGATGGGGGGAGGGGAGGGGTTGTTGACTGAAATTATTAACTTAAAGAGCTTAACACATGATTTAAAAGATCTCATTACTTAATTTATTTATATTTTACTAACACTACCTCCGCTATTCAATTTTTTTACGACTTACTTGTGTTTTTTTTACAAGTACAGTAGTAGTTTTACTTCCGTCTCCTATAAAAATACAAACAGCTTTAGCATGTGATAACCAAATAACCATTTTTGTTACTGTGGTAATAACACCATTTAAACGACCACTAATATAAAGACACGATTATATGTTGCGTGTTCTAAAGTCGGAAAACTAGACTATCGCTCTATCTGCGCAGACATTAACTATATTAGACACGTGCGATTTCTATTGTCTTTCTTTTCCAAAAACCTTTGATGAGGGAGAAAGTAGTAGGTGGATTTGGTGGTGGTGGGGTGGGTATCGAAGACTATTTCTTTATCTGAGCAAACAATGATTGTGGCAGTAACCATATTAGACACGTGCGATTTTTTATTTTATTTCTTTTCCATTTAGCCAAACTATGCCACAGCAACGCTTGGCCGGGTACAGCTAGTGTATATATATATATATACTAGATGTATGTGTGTGTGTATATATATATATATATATTATATATATATATATATATATATATATATATATATATATAATATTATACACACACATACATCTAGTTTTTTCTTTCTTATATATCTGCGTGAGATAAGAAAAAAAACAGTCACCCATTCAAAGCAAACGGGTCAGCATGCTTACAGTTAACTAAGCAATGAGAACTTTTCAAAACATCAACTTGCACGCGTTTTATAGGCATTTCACTTTTTCTTTTGATAAAGTCAGCATCAGGCCAGTCGCCTTTACTTCCCAGGACTGTACCTGGCACCCACTCAAGGCTGTGTGGACCTAAGAGTCAAGGTAATTCTGGAAAAAAGTCCGGAACCTGTCAGGACCTAAACCCAAGACCTTCCGATTCTTAGACTAACGTCTAGCCACCTGACCACGCCAGCTCGCCTACGACCAGTTTGGTATTTGTAAAATTGCCCTGCGGACCCCAGATCTGTTCTGTACTATGTTTTGGAAGAATTGAGGGTAGCCTTTAAAAAAAAAAAAAAAAAAAAATATCACAAGGACATTAGGTACAACTAACGAAGTCGAGCCCAGGGAGACACTGATTGGACGTTCATTCATTCGTCTTAACTTTTGAGACCAGCTTGTCTAAGCTAAAGGGATGTTAGGTTATTTTGTGTCTACGCTGACACCGGCGGTCACACGATCTATATTACAGCATGTGACCGGTTTTATCAACCCCAGAATATCTAGAACTGGTCCTAACCCCAATCTCCCACCCCACATGCTCAACCTACGAACCACACGAGACTGCACTGGATTCAGAAGTGTTAACATTTTGCGGTAGCACCATCAGATGTTTCTTTCAACAGCGTCTGCTTGACGATCGGATGCCATGTTGCAGCAGAAAAGCAATGCTCTTCTCCTTGTCGGCCGTCAGCGCTGACAACCGAAAACTTCGTACCTAAAGTCCCAGAACGCCATAAAATACGCAGTAGCTCAGAATAGCGAGTAGAATACAACGTGTACCTGTCCGTCCACCAACATATATATAGCAGAACACAACCTGACTCCCCTGTAACTTAGACTAACGCATGTCAAAGGTTACGACGCATAAATGAACGTCCAATCATGGTCCCATTGGGCCCGACTTCGTTACGTGAACCGGACATTATTATCAACAGGCTGTATGCAAAATTTCAACAACTTAAACAGATAGATTTTTAAAGTTGGACATAACTTTTGGAACGGACTATAGCACGATAAACCGAGTACGCCCGAAGGCATGGAAAGCGGTATTTTACCTTATTCTGTTTCTTACTACTAGTTACCTCTTATACGGATAACAATTATTGTCTACTTGTGATCCGTATCCACATCCTAGTCCATCAAATCGTCTCGTCTCATTCGTGCTACGTCCTCTTACGGAGTAGCAATTTCAGTGTCTCTCTAGTCACCGGACCCAGGGGGAGTTGATCAAAATATCTTCTATCTTTACCCCGCCATCGGTTGCTGCATCCTTTAATTCCCACATCCAACTGGCGTTTTCATCGTTTCTCAGGCAGATGTAATCCGATTTCGAAGGAAACACACTTGATCGATTGCCTCTTACGACATACAAGATTTGGGGGTGGAGGGCAGTGAGCCCCCCCCCTCCCCCACCTCTCAAACCCCCACAAAGAGAACCCAAAACGCACACCGTGAAGCGATGATGCTCGAACATGCGACCATCATCATAGTACACAAATTTACTACCTAATATGCCACTACAGTTGCTCACATTAAGTATTACTATCTTTTTCTTACAGTTCACGCTGTTTGGCCTTGTTAGTCTTGAATATCCGCAATCTTCTGTCTCCTGTACTATAAATCACTGCTGACACAGAGGATCCGTACATCAAGCATTAAGACGTTAAGTATTAAATACAATTAAAAGAAGATGAAAGAGCAACCGCGGCTATTCTAGTCAACATCAAAGCAAGAAGAATAAAATGTCAGAGAGCGGAAGAAAAAACAATTACCACATAAGAAAGGTTCTTGTTTTGTTGTAAAGCTTCTACTGACCTTTAGGCCAGTATCGCAGCAAGAATGTTACGCTAATTGACTCAAATTATTGGCGCCGTATACGAGAGCCGGTTGCAAAATCAACAATCATGCACTTTAGTACGAAGCAGTTAAGGCATGTGACTGGAAATTGCTATGATCTTTAATTCTTCTTTTTGTTATCTCCCGTCAGAGCTAGGTACGTCTCACAGCTCTGCGTGGTTGTATTTTTCTGTATGAGCTATGCATCTGTTCAGTAACCATTGTGAATTGCATTGTGTAAGAAAAAACAATCACCCCTATCCCATAATGTAATGATTGTTTAATCTGTACCAGTAATCTCCATGTGAGATACCATTTTTAATTATTTGAAGCCCCACCCTGGCTTCTGTCGCGGGCCCTAAATGCATCTGGGGAATACATATGGCATAGCCATGGGTATGGCCTAATGGCTAAAACAGTTTTCCGGGACCTCTCCACGGGTGATCCTCAGCCGAATGGTGGCACTTTGTGTCACCGAGTGTTTATCGCTTGTCCTAGTGGCGTACAAATACCTACCTACCTAATGATTTTATAAGCATAGAAGCTGGTAGTTAGCCGATAACTTCGCATTAGGCACGAACATCGTATATAGCAACGACCCTCAGTGGCTTCTAAAAGTTCTACATTTCTAAACCCGTCTAGTTACAGATTCGAAACCACGACCAGCGTGACTACAGGCAAGCGTCTAGCCAGAGGCTTAGAAAGGGAATGCGGGGGAAATGGTGCGGGGGGGGGGGGGGGGCGGGGCAAGGGGGAGGCAGTTGCCGGCTGCACCAGGTGTCATTACTGCTGTGGCAAAATGTCAAAATATGTGTTCTTAACAACAACAAAGTGTGTGTAAGTAAGTCTTTGTGTGTGCTCGTGTGTGTTTTGGGATGGGGGGGGGGGGGGGGGGTGGGGGCAGATGTGTGGGGGCGTGTGTGTGTGGAAAATAAAATAAAATAAAAAAACAACTTCAAATAGGGGAAAATGTTATCACCTTGTAATGCCACTGGGTGACACAATTTTCCGTACCGGGCACCACCTGACCTTGCTCCGCTTCTGCGTCTAGCCATTGTGCTGTCTTAGTACATTTGCCAGCGCTGACTTTTAACACCTCATTTGCTCTGCAAATGGCCATTTTGCAGTTTTAAATTGAAAAAGAGCCAGTTCCATTATATGACATGGTCTTAGAGTTGTGGTATGCAAGTGGAGTAATTGAAATACCACGGACCACTCAGGAAAAGATTGTAGCAGTACAGCGCGAAGCCAAATCCCATTATTTGTTATTACCATTATCAATGCAGGAACAACGTCATGTTTGGTCTTGTTATGAGAGGACCGGGTTTCTTTTCCCTGTTTTTGTGTGTTTGTTTTTGTTTTTTATTTGAACACTTTTTTTCTTTTCTTTTCTTCTACCAACAGTGAACGACGTGTCTTCTTCTTCACTTGCCTTTGTACTGCTTCGGGTGCCGAGCAAGACGTAAGGTTTTGCTTCTTGGTCTTCTGGTCTTAGACAAATCACACTGTTGTAGAGTTTCTCTGATGTTATCTTTCCATATTGTTCTTGGTCTACCTCGTTAATTATGTCCTTCTCCTGAGCCTTTTGGCTCAGACGGTTGTTTTCTAAGTGGGCGTTGTATAAAACAGCGTCCGTCAACCCGTTCAAATCTGTACCCAGGTAAATTTGTGAAATAGTTCGGGGACAGCGGTCGCCTTACAGAAATGGGAAAGGGGGGGGGGAAGCGAGGGGGGGGGGAGAGAACAGAGATGAATGGAGCATGTTGTTTGAAGTTTAAAGTTTGAACACGGTAGTAACCCATGAGGTCGCCGTTCTTTCTTCTAAATCAAGTCTGAGTCTGAAGAAACTCAGCAAAGTGCACAGGCTCTGTAGCACCGGCGAGGATCCTGAAATATTTTGGGTAGATTTTTAGCTCGAAACTTTGCCCGGGCAGTGCCGTTGGCTACTCTTTTAGATTTCAAACTGCTACAGAAATCAAAATGAGATATAAACGGACTAATCAAACGATATCTGACACCTCATCGAAGTGTGCAAAAGTTTATACAGGGATTGTATAAGTGTAGTTAGAATAAATCAGGGAAAATCTCATCCTTTCACAGTGACATCTGGAGTAAGACAGGGGTGTGTCTTATTACCACTGCTGTTTATCACCTACATCGACAGTATATGCAAGAATGCCAAGCCCATGAATGAAGATCTTAGTAAGATCAACGAATTACTCTTTGCAGATGACCAGGCCTTGATAGCAGATACAGCCATAAAATTGCAACAACATCTAACATCCATGAATGAAGAATGTAAAACAAGTAATTTGAGAATCAACACTGAAAAGACAGAAGTAATGTCAATAGGAAAAAAGAAGACAGTTCTAAATATAGCAATAGAAGACAATGGCATTAAACAGGCATCTGAGTTTAAATATTTGGGAACTACATTTACCGAAGATGGGAAATTGGATAAAGAAATTAACATTAGATGCAGTGAAGCAAACCAAGTATTGGGACAGCTAGCCTCCCTCTTACAGCATAAGACAATCCCAATCAGCACAAAGAGACATCTTATTCAAAGCATATTTATTCCAACTCTGTGCTATCAGTGGCAGACATGGTCACTCACAACAAACCATAAAAGAAAATTAGTAACCACGGAAATTAGATGTCTGAGAAGGGCTGTAGGAGTGACCATAAGAGAAGAAGGACGTAGAGCAAGGGGTAGATCAAGAACAAGATGGAAGGATAACATCAGAGAAACTCTACAACAGCACGATGTGCCTTTGGTCGAGGCAGCCAAAAGAGCTAGAAACAGAACCTTATATCTCCCTCGAAACCCACAGCGGTAAAAGAGGAAGTGAAGAAGAAAGAAGAAGAAGAAGAAGAAGGGATTTTTATTTTACGTGCGCCACAATGCACACGGGCGTTTGATCTCACTACCCAGACACAAGGGGAAATACTAGAAGTCCACATGAAAAAAAAACACACAACCCATCCCTTATCGGGGACTAAACCTGGAACCTCTAGCACTCGGGGCCAGTGTTGCCACTTTGGATGTTTTACATCTAGATTTAGATCCCCCCCGCATTCAGATTGTGTTTTTGACGTTTAGATGGTAGATGTTTTTCTACATGTTTATCATTTGGAGTTGGATATTTTATCGATTTTTTTTTTCTTTTAGTGTCAGTTTAATAATTACTGTGTAAAATATTAACTACAATATTTTTTGTTTTGGTCTGGTACTTACATTGTGACAATTGTGATTACTTAAATTTGGACTCTCACTGGGCTCAACGCTCAAATATCTGTCAGCCCCGGTACTGATTAAAAGCGTGTGCAAATCATACTAGCTTTGTTTCAACCGTATCCTCACTGTGTTGACTTTGTGTTTCTTTTTCATGTGATTTAAAAAAAAAAAAAAATTGCTCACCTTAATATGTGGTTTTCACTTTAAAAAAGCAAATCAACATGCCAGAAGATCAGTAGAAGTAAACATTTAGGAAAGAATGGCTTCATGATGACAAAATTAAAGACGGTGTTTCCAACGCAAATTTAGATGCTTTTAGATATTTGTTGACTCCGTTTTGGACGTTTTTTGTCCAAGAAAAGTGGGAACACTGTTCGGAGCGAAACACCATGACTCAAGACCACGCAGCTCTCTTTACATTTTCAGTTGGATTGATTTATTAATTCTTCCGTTTTCTGAAGAAAAAAAAAATGCTCTCCAGATATGTAAAGTCCTTCGTCTGCATTAACCGATTTTTCTCAATTTTGATATTGTTGGTTTTTCCCCTTTTCAGGAGAATGTTATCACTTCTGTTTTGTCTGCGTCGATATTCATATCATTAGTGTCCGTTAACATGCTCTTGTAGTTGTACTTGTAGTTGTACTGCTGTTGATGCTACGTTTGCCCGGTCATTGACGAAAAGCAAGTCATTTAGTAACTCTCCAGTTTTGCCTCAATTCGCGGGTGTTAGCATGTTTGCACATTTGGTCAATGTATGCGATAAACAGCAATCGTGATAAAACACATTTTCCTGTCTTAGTAAAGATCTACTGTAGAATTTTCTGACATTCCGACATTTTTTTTTTCAAACTGCGCATTGACTGTTCAAGTATAAACTCTTGCATAATTAAATAAGGTGCTCGTTTTACTCCGTAATCCTGTAGAACTTTCCATATTTCTTTCTATGAACTCTTGGCTTACAAATGCGATGTTTCATTCTTTATCGGGTTGATTTTACGTTTTTCGCTCCAGAAAGAGAGTGACTTCCCTTGTCATTCATAAATCGCCGTGTCGCAGGACTTGTTCTATAACACGGTCGTGTCGCGTTTTGTTAACAGTTGGCATTATCGCGGGTTGCATATTCTTAGATGTGAGCGCTTTTAACGGTCCCAAAACGTGCAAAACTGACAATTTTCACGGTTATCACAATTTGCTCCAGCTAAAATCTTCTGTTAATCGGACTTTACACTCTAATACAATTCCGATTAACAGAAGATTTTAGCTGGAGCAAATTGTGATAACCGTGAAAATTGTCAGTGTCGTCGACAGATGTTCGCGGGGCGAAGAGCCTATGTACAGAGCTACGGAAGATGCTGATCAGTCTAAGTAATTTTACATTGAAAATCACCGGGAAACCTCTGATGCCAATAATACATGTTGTTAACCGAACTCTCAGTCCTTAAGAAAGAAAATAGGGGAAAATAAGTAAGTAAAGTAAAGATCCCTTTTCACGCCTAAGGCGCATTGGGTATATGGGAAGAGCGTCAAATATTTTTACAGACCAATCGGCACTGGATGGGTAATGTGGTCAGCATTACGTCTGCTGTCTTTACTTCCCCAGGACAGCCATCCTGGTACCCATTTTAGGGTTTCGATCGTGGTACGTTGGATTACGAGTCGGACTCGCAACGATTAAGCCACGGACGCCGCATTTAGAGTGTAGTAAAGGCAAAAAAGGTAAAAAGTAAAGTCTGGAGATGTGAAACAGCGTTATTGCACACGGTTATAAACCATAAGTGCTCTGCCAGCAGTACAGACAGCTGATAAGAAACTGTCCGCCTGTGTCGTCGTCTGCACGTAACTCCGTAGCTACAGCGACGTTCCTCCATTAACATCAGAGTGTCAACACTGGTACCCATTTCCTAGAGGCTGGGTGAACCCAAGGAACCGCCCGGTCTCGAACACCGACCGTGGCTGCAGCGAGTCGCAGCTGGATTTGAAAGCGAGCCTCCTATCGACTGCGCTAACGCGGCTCCATATTATAGTGTAGTTGATAGATATATATAGCAGCACCTCATGACCCGCATTGACTGTCATGGTGCAAGTTTCAATCTATCCTTTACTGGTTCAGTAGTTAGGGCTCTACCTGTTTCTGGTCCACAGTTTACACAATAATGCCGAAGGACATAATTCAAAGCATCTCTGTGGCCAGCGGCGCTGACACAAAGAGAAAATTTGGTGGGGGATACGTTGAGCGCAAAAAAGGGGGTGGGAGAGGAAGCTCAGCCAAATAAATTATTTTCTAAGGGAAATTTATATAGGTAGCCAGAAGCTAATAGCACGTCACGACAAAAAATAGTAAGCCTGTCAGTCAGCCCTGCTGGACGCGTTTTGTTCAAAAGTGCACAAAAAAAAAAAAAAAAAAAAGAAGATATACTTGACATTCTCTAGGGGTGAAGATGGGGTGGGGGAAAAAAAAAGGGGGGGGGGGGCTTAAACGCATTACAGATTTACGAAGCTACAGACGCTTATGTCACATTTAATATTAGGGAACAGGAACAGAATCGGGAATAACTATTACACGCAATTAATCGATCAACAGAGGGTGCTCTTGACAGTCACCCAGTTGCTTCAGACAGGATGACGACAAAGTTGACATGACACAGCCAACTACGATTTAACCTTAATTAGGACATCAGTCATCTTAACTGAGGCTGCTCCCTTTCTGAGACATGCTGGCTGTAAGGTACTTCTAAATATCAATAGTCCCTCAATTTCCATTACCTCAGGATTTTCCTGTCTTCATCTTGAAACCTTTCAAAGTAAAGCTCTCGCTGTCCGCCGTCATCTCCGCTACATCCGTTTTCTGGTTCTGTGAGACAGTTTCATTTTTATACATATAATTTGCGAATGAACGTAAAGAAATCTTTTCCACGCCCTCGGGCGTATTGGGCATATAGGGTTAGACCTAAATTTTATACATGAAACAGCACTAGGAGGGTGATGTGGTCAACATACAGCCGGTCGCCTTTGTTTTCCAGGACTGAACCTAGTACCCACTCAAGACTGGGTCAACCTAGGAGTTAAGGTCATTTTGAAAGAAGTCTGGCCCCTGTTAGGACTCGAACCCACGACTTTATGATCTAAAAGCGAGCGTCTAGCCCCTAGACCACGGCGGTTCAAATTTATAAATGAGTGATCATATCTATTTCTCTCTCGCAGGTAGCACTATAGTCATCATTCTCTTTTGTATTGTTTAGCTCATTCATCATCATCATCCCCTAACACTACCTGCCATTGGGTCACTAGTTTCTGTTGACTGTCTGATCAGCTCTCTACACCTTTGCCGGTCAGTTGCGATGGACTTCATGGTTGCATGTCTGAGGCCTATCCGGTCTGTGAGGTTCTGTAATGAGATCTTTTTTTTTTTTTTTTGGGTCTGTCTTTTCTCTTCTTTTCCTCTACTGAGCCCTGCATTAATTATTTTTAGGGGCCGTTATATCTTATTATATGTCGATACCATTGCACTTTTCGCCTTTTCACTGTAGTTAAAAAACAGGTCATAGTTGCCCATTCAAAGATTTGTAATCGCTTTCTATAACTAGGCTGTGTGTGTATGTTTGTGTGTGTGTGTATGTGTGTGCGTGCGTGCGTATGTGTGCGTGCACGTACGTGTGTGAGTTTGTGTGTGTGTGTGTGTGTGTGTGTGTGGCAATTTCGATACCACTGGACTTTCCCAGGAATTGCCCCAGAAATCTCAGAGTACCCGAAACGGGGTGAAACAATGGAAAAGGACCGGTCCTTCTTTTCTGAAGAATTCAGGACGTTAGTTAGCCTGACATTCTGAGTCAGTGTTTAATGTCTGCCTCGATGATATGACAAGCCTCTTAACTACTGAGCTATCTAAAATAAAATCGTAGATATAAATGAACAGGTAACTCTTGAAACTAGACCAACGTCCAGACAAGGACAAACAACGAGGACTCTGCAAAGGACATTATGCTGGCAGCAACAAAAGAAGAAGAGCAAGAAGTAGGAGGAAGATACAAGCAGGATACGAGGAGGAGTTGGAGGAGGAGGAGGAGAAGAAGAAGAAAAAGAAGAAGAAGAAGAAGAAGAAGAAGAAGAAGAAGAAGAAGAAGAAGAAGAAGAAGAAGAAGAAGAAGAAGAAGAAGAAGAAGAAGAATGAAAGAAAAAAGACTAAGACGAAGATTGAAACAAGAAAGAGGAGGAATGAAAGGCGAAAAAATGTAACAAGAATTATATTGATAAAATAGGGTGAGAGTGAAGACGAATAAGAAGACAAGAAAAACAACAACAAGAATATGAACCAGAAGACAGGCGGATAATACAATTATTTCCTGAAATTGGGTTACTCCAGTTAATAAGTCCAGACGAAGAAATGTTCCCTATGTCGACCAGAATGTAAAAGATGTTAATAAAGTATGATACACTTAGGCAGACAGATGAAGTCGACATCCTCTCCCTCAGTTGCCACTTTGCGTGTCTGTCTCATTAATTCTGTATTAAGTGCCTCCGGATATGACGACAGAAGTTGCCTGTGATAAAGTCGTTGAACAATTTGACCTGCTTTCCCACATTTATAGAAGCTGTTTAAGCTTTTGAAAGACATCGTCAAAGTTACAGTTTCATAGATTGTGCGAAGTTCTTTGAAAAAAAGCCGTTTTGCTAAGAGGTCCAACCATATGGGATAAACTCCAATGAAATCAAGTCAATATTTTGTGTTATAAATGTTCTCTCTTCTTAATTATTATTCTCTATCGTCCTTTTCAGGATGACATTTTTAATTTGAAGCTCCACCCTGGCTTTTGCCGGTGGCCGCAATATAGGCAGGCCATAAATATGGCCAAATGTCTGAACGCGGTTTCTGGGACCTCTCCAGGGCGATCCTCATCCGCATGGTGGCACTTTGTGTCATCGGGTGTTTATCGCTTGTGTGATGTCCTGGTGGAGTAGAAAGTCAGTCAGTCAGTTCTCTTTCCTATCCCACCTCCCACCCTTCGCCCCCGACCTTCGTCTCTTTTTATCACACATGCACACATACATGTATCATTCTGGTTGTGATCATTTTACGAACCCTCCAATTTGAAGAGGTACATCTTGGAAACCAACAGGGCCAACCTCGCTTTGAACCTATGAGGAAATTATAGTAGAGAACATGTGACCACAGGCCCAGGGACCTGGGGAAATCATAGCCTATGGTCATGAGCGTGATAAGCATAACTGGCTCACAATGTTATACAGATACAGCGACAACAGAACCAGAGGTCGACCATTCAGGACATGGACCGCAAAAATATCAGAGTTTCGGAATTGTACTTTATACAAAGCAAACAGAAGGGCCAATTGAAGAAATCTCTTCCTGTCCTGACACCGCGAGGAATTCCAGGAGCAGATAAAAGAAAAAGAAGATTAACCGAAACACATTTCTTAACCTGTCTACAACCCATCTCTCGTATGTCTTTTTACCCTTTCCCATCGTCCCTTTCGATCCATAACACCCTGTCTCTGTGATCCCACAAAAAATTACAAATCGTAGTAGAGGCCGACCCACACAGCTTCCAACAATCTGCAACTCACCATATACCCATTGGGATTCTACCACCCTCCATCTTCCGATCAGCAATATACATGTCTGCTTATGCTTGATAACAACAATCAATAGCAAGAACATTAACATCATCGCTTATGCATTGATATTTTTATGTTTATCCAGCGGCGCTAAATAAGGCGAGAAATAATCACAATGTATCATGCTTTAAATAGCAGAACTTTGCAATCTGTCTGTAGCGACATATTAGTGTTGGTTACCGTGTGAAGGTATGTCGCGCTAAAGTAAAGCGTTAAACAATGTTATGTACATGTCCGCAGCTTTCACAAAGGGGTAGTTTGAAAACATTTGGTTTACCAGTAGACTGAATCACTGTGTCTCGAAATTAGAATTTCCCATTGTGTGAAAAACAAGAATACCCCCAGTGCCTTCACAAGAAGCAAATCATAACAGTACATTAACTGTAGCCCCATTCGAAGTATCAGCCTTAGAGGCAATGAACCTAGAGTCTGCATACAAATGAGCCAGATCTGTTAAAATGGACACGCACACAACACTCAGGTGTTCTGCCATAGGACTAAAGACAGGAGGTGGACGAACACCAAGAACTTTCCGTGGCAATTTATAGCCGGAGAACGCAAAGAAAAAGAAAACAGAAAGAAGACGAAGAAGAAGAGGAGTGAGAAGAAGAAACACTAGAAGAAAGAGAAAAACAAAATAAAAAAGAACAATAACAAGAAAAAGAAAATGTTTGATAAATATGTTTGTATAAAAAGTTTGAGCGAAGATGAACCCAACTAGGACAGCATTATGAGCGATTATCACGTGGTGACCTAAAGAGTCCTTGTAAGGGTTAGAAGTCCACCAGGTACAATCCCACAAACCCTGTTCAACTCTAATATTATACTGGGATCATTGACCGTTACGAGGTGGCTTGGAATCTGAATAGGGTAGGGTAATTAACTACTGGTCTAAAACGGGGGCCATCAACATAAATAGTTTGTGAAGCTCCGATCTACCCCGTTGTAGACATCATTGTCTACTTGAGCACAATCCTTATGATCAAATAACAAGTATTAAAAAGTAAAAAAAAAAGTAAAGATTCCTTTTCACGCCTTTCGGCGCATCGGGCATACGGGCAGAGCGTCCCATATTTTTACAGACCATCAGCACTCGGAGGGAAATGTGGTCAGCATTACGCCGGCTGTCTTTACTTTCCCAGGACAGCCCATCCTGGTACCCATTTTAGGCTGGGTCGACCTGCGAAATAACAAGTATTAGAAAGAAAAAATATATATATACATAGACACAAGAGCACAAATGTTTATATAATATCAAAATAATTCAGACAAATACGACTGTCTATATTTTGAGCGGCTGAATGTTTCCACGAGTTTCTAAAAAAAAAAAAAAAAACATGAGTTATTTCCACGAGCTGAGTGATTCGCTTTTCGGAGATCCCTGGGAATTGAAGGTCTTCTGTGGAAGAGCCGATGCTGACACGTATTTTTTTGGGGGAGTCTTTTGTGAGTTGTGACTACCTGCTCTCATCCTCCAACTGAGGCATTCAGTGAAAGTTATATCAGAACAGGATCGAACTCCCGCTCATAGACAGGCATACCACCTTACTACCAAGTACCATCTGAAACATAACTTATGATATGTTCGCTTACAATACATTAATCTGTACAACGTTTACAATTGATCACGAGAAAGTAGATTGAATTCCGCCGGTATTTTATTTTACAGGCAATTGACTGACTTTCTACCCCACCAGGCATCACACAAGCGATAAACACCCGATGACACAATGTGCCACCATGTGGGTGAGGATCACCGTGGAGAGGTCCGAGAAACCGCGTTCAGCCTTTAGACCATATTTATGGCCAGGCTATAATGCGGCTCCTGGCAAAAGCCAGAGTAGGGCTTCAAATAACGAAAAATGTCATCCTAACAAGGACGAGAATTATACACACTTACAGGCAATTGTGTCTGGCTCAAAGATAAGAAGCGAGCAAAGGCACTGAGTAATGATATCAGACGTGCTTATAACAATTATGGGAGATATATGAGGATATTATTTTTGCCACAGGTGCAGCTGACATGATACGGAATACCAAACAATGTAATTCAGACCCCCACGGACAGTAAAACAAACATCCACGGTAGACATATCGGCTATCCTCCGAATAACAGGCCTAAAATATGGCGGCCAAAAAACAGACCCCTCAGTCACATGTAAATTGCGAACTCCTGTCGACTTAATTTGCGCTCTTCCGGCGACTACCGCCACAACCGAGGAGTATCCCCCACGCCGATCACACTCACGCCCCCACGCTCAAGCTAGATGACTGGGACTCACGAGCAAAGCTGCAGGAGATTGGGAAACTTCTGCTCGAGAGTCCCAGCCATCTAGTTTTGCTCACGCGGCGTGGGGGAAAATCTCGGCGGTGGCGGTAGTCGCCGGAAGTTTGCAAATTAAGTCACCGGAAGCGCACAATTGACACGTGACTGAGGCTCTGTTAGGGTGTTTTTGCGGCCGCCATAATATGTGCCCCTTATTCGGAGGATAGTGGACATATCGTCTACAATTAAGGAGTTTAGTTTACATAAACTTGATGTTTGTAGTTATCTATTGATTATACATAAACAGTAAAGTTTCTTAGCAGCTTTTCCAGAGACAGGATAAACATGGAAACTCTAATGACTTTGGAAATTAGTTAAACCCAATCTGGAATTCAATTTGTTAAAATATGGAACTACTAGATTACAGGCTCAACAATTTTCAAGGATGACTGTATTTTGTTGAAGAGCATAGAAAACATAAGATTATGATGTTGTACGTATCACATATCGCATATGCGTGGGTGTGTATGTGTGTGTGCGTGCGTGTGTAGGTGTGTGCGTCTGTATCTGAGAACAGATCAGGGGGAAAAGACACTTTGCAATTAACCTGCACAGAGAAATCTGAACTGACGTATAAATGGGTTATTACCAGTTACACTGAATGATATAACGAGAAATATGTCTGGTGAATCGCTTGTGTTATTAGTTCTAACCGTGCCTTGCAACAAGAAGGCTACATAATGGCCAACACCACTTTGAACAGGACGATAATTATTACTTCCCGTCCTTTTTAGGATGCAATTTTGTGTTATTTGAAGCCCTACTCTGGCTTTTGCCAGGGGCCGCAATATAGCCTAGCCATAAATATGGCCTAAAGGCTGAACGCGGTTTCTGGAATCTTTCTACGGTGATCCTCAGTCACAAGGTGGCACTGTGTCACAGGTCGATCCAGCATAAACTGGATATCAGTATGTACGTCCTGGGGAAGTAAAGACGGCCGGCGTAATGCTGACCCCACTACCCACCTAGTCCCAATTAATCTGTAAAAAAAAAACGTGATGCTCTTCCAATATGTTGGATGCGAATAAGACGTGAAAAGGGATCTCTACTTTTTTACTTACTTATACCAAATTGTATTGAACTATTCAGTCAGTCAATTAGGTGGTCTCTACAATGAAGGCTGGCTGCAACTGATCTCCTTCACACGCAATCTCTTGTCCTGTTTACATACTCCCCCAGACTACTGTTCGTCTATCTCTTGTTGTCCTCCCACCTGTATCGTTGTCTTCCTTGCTCCTAACTACCCCCCCCCCCCCCCCCCCCCACCCTCACCATACAAACCAGTATGATTTTTAAAAGAGTGATATTTTAATGTGGCGAAAATATCAAATATTGTTTTGTTAAATATTTTTTTTTTTCAGTAACTCTCATTTCATTCGCAGTCTTGTCAAAAGCTTTTTCGGCATTCTTGAAAACATGAATGCGTACGTATGTAATAGACTCAATAGAAATAACGTTATGTAATGTGATATCCATAAAATTCAGAGATCTCAGTTGAATCAGTTCAAATTATCCGTGTTCCGGTTTTCACATGCTATACTAGAGAACACAATGAAATCAGAATAATAAAGTAAAATAAACTTAAATCATTATCGAATATCCCGTGGAATGAAGAAATTGTTGGGTGTTGGTTGAAGAACATAGAAAACACGAGATAATAATGTTGTACGTATCACATATCGCATATGCATGGGTGTTTGTATGCGTGTGTAGGTGTGTGCGTCTGTATCTGAGAACAGATCAGGGGGAAAAGACACTTTGCAATTAACCTGTACAAAGAAATCTGAACTGACATATAAATGGGTTATTACCAGTTACACTGAATGATATAACGAGAAATATGTCTGGTGAACCGCTTGTGTCATTAGTTCTAAGACAGAAGATGGCAATATGTGGGGCACATCTCGGTGAGAAATGGACAGAGATTCGCCAATTAGGCTGCGATTTGAAACAAATGGATCGAGGAAACGAGGAGATTCAAGAGAAACCCAAGGACGAACAATAATGAGAGATTAAATGTGCTACACTGAATTAAAAAAGGTTGCATAGAAAAGTGGTTCTCAAACTTCCTAATGCCGCAAGCCTTTACTACATACAGCCCATGAGCAGGCAGATAGATTGGCTGGCTCTGCACCACTTGGCGGTGAACTGATGTATGACAACTTAGATATTGTGTGAGCCCTTTTGGAGCAAGTACACAGTGCGGAGGTACAGATAGATCATTACGGTTTAAAGAGAATGGCGCTGCGAGGAGTTACCAGGGGATTTGGCCGACACCGAACACTCGGGGAAGGATGAGATGGATATACAATAAGACGATTACTGGTACCATCGGAATAGGAACTCTTCGCTTGCTTCTGAAGATGGGGACTAAGCACTTATGGCGGTGTCCCGAGTTATGTGATGTGGATTCCTAATTCAACATTTAACATAATACAGTATCTCTTGTTGTGGTGAACCCCACCCATTAAATTATATTCTTTGTTACTTCATAACTTCAGTGCATATGTATTTTCCAATGGTCTAAGGCGACCCTTATGAAAAGCTCGTTCGACCCACTGAAGGGTCCAGACCTATAGGTTTGAAACCGCTGGCATAGAAGGAAACAGAATGGAGTACTAGACGGTGAGCCCTTTGTCACTGTTTTGGGCATCGGTCCGCTATGACGAATATGCTGGTTGATCGTTAGTTTAGACAAGTTGTTTGATTTAAGCCACGGCTGACTGTTACATTTTCCCCCATATGTAGACAGAAGATTTATAGTTCCTTCGACCACCTACTAAACTAACAGCGCGTTGCGACACAGTAAGCTGCCGATTTCATTTTGAATGCTTTCCGACTGTGCCCATCGTGGCTTGTTGTGTGAAATGCAGATTTAGAAAAAAAGCGAGGGGTCTGTTGCTATACAACTGGTTGCTATGTTACGTGTGCAGTTTCTGCTGTTTTAATTTCTTCTTCTATCGACGATGAAGAAACATTTCTAGTGGTGGATTATTTGTGCTGGCATTAGTGACAGCGGCCCTATAGCATTTATTGCACGTGTTCGCTATTGATTATGGTTAGACTGCAGTCTGTTTCTGTTTTCTCTTCCCCCCTCCCTGTTTTCCACAAGCGACAGGGACAGGCGTTATGTTATTATGTCACAGACAAATATGTGAAATGTTTGCTACGAAGCTGGAACTATGATTAACTGTGACGTAAAACAGCACAACAGGATGTTATGGATGTGATTAGTGATTAGAAAGGATTATCATCTCAGCACTCGGGACAGATTCATAGGTGCTTTGATCTCCTCCTCAAAGCGCCATAACTGAAAAACGACTGATGACAACTGTTCTGTGTTGGTTAATAAACAAACTGTCCCCTTAGTGAACTATTCACTGGGCCAGCCATAACAACCGCAGTGTAGTCAGTGTACACGCTCGATTCCTTGAACACATGCATGACCTGGTACAAAGATGAAGGTTAGGGCAGATATTCGTGAAGTGCTCACTGTTACAATCCATTTTCGCCTGATAAAACCAGCCTGGATTTTTTAAAGCACGTTCATCGAGTCACTGAAAATGCATACGTGTGTGAACTTTTGAGTACCAAGCCATGCTAAAGCCCTTGCTATAACCATAATTTTCATTGTAAGGCTCCTAGTTGTAACAGCAAAGGCGCCATTCATCTCTCTGATGGTTAACCCTTGAGCTTTCTGTGAAGGCCCATGCGCTTAGCTTGCTCTTAATCACTGACCTATCTGTGTAAACTATAGCATGACCTTCATCTGTGTTTTCGTAAATCAGTGTTCTGACTAAAGTGTCAACAATGTCAGAAATCTGCTCTTTGCAGCTTTCATCAAGTATGGGATGGACGGTAATATTAATGTTTGGAGAGGGGGCATAATTATCCATTAATTCCAAAATCAATGTCAGTAAAGTGGCAAACATGTTCGATGGCATGCTCAGCCCTACCCATTCAGGATTTGCCTCGTTTGAGTCTACTCTTTTTATGCTTGAATAATTCCCTATGAAGTAGGTGTCGATCGTCTGATTTCATTTAGAGGAAAGCAACAGCCCTGGATAGCTTGATTCTGTTTTCAATTGTGGGGGAAATCCAAGAGATATCGCATGGATTTACAGGAGGTGTCTCTAGTGCATCTAAGAATAATGCGCATTGCCTCGTTTTCAATTTTTTCCAGTCTGTTAATCTGTGTGGTGCTGTGTGTCATGATGGTCATAGGCGTATTCAATATTTCATCTTGTGACCTCAACAGGGCATCGGTGTTCTGGGCAAGATAACTCACATGCTATATATTTCGACTAGGGGCAGAGATTTATTATTTTATCCGTTGCAGCGTCTGTAATGATAGGATTATTCGAGCACACTTTTTCGATACGTTTGCATTTAAAATTCATTTTTAGCGGGTATCATTTTCGACTCCAGGACCTAATAGAGAGTAAAGCAAGCTTGCAAATCATAAAGCAGGAGGAAGAGAAGAAGAGGAAGAAAGAAGAAGAAGAAGAAGAAGAAGAAGAAGAAGAAGAAGAAGAAGAAGAAGAAGAAAAAAAAGAAGAAGAAGAAGAAGAAGAAGAAGAAGAAGAAGAAGAAGAAGAAGAAGAAGAAGAAGAAGAAGAAGAAGAAGAAGAAGAAGAAGAAGAAGAAGAAGAAGAAGAAGAAGAAGAAGAAGAAGAAAAAGAAGAAAAGAAAGAAGACGAAGAAAAGAAGGTGAAGAAGAAGAAGAAGACCACGACACACAAAAAAGAAGAAAAGGTTAATTGAATATGATATTCTCTGTATTAAAGTTTGCTTACGTAATGAAATCCGTTAACAAATGTTACATGTCTAAAATGTAGACTGCGTTTAAATTAGAAAAACTATGTTCTGACGCCAACGTGCCTGGCATGACGTCTTCTTTTCATTGTGAACTCTACTGATTTACATATCTATACTTTCTGGTCGTTTAATGCAGAATTTTACTCCTAGAATATAAATAGTGTTTGTTCATTCAGCTAGCAGGATGTGAAAAGAGGAAACACAAGCACGGAGACCAGAGAAGAAATATGATTAGGACAATAGGTGGTTTCCCGCTAAACTAAAAAAAAAAAAAAAAAAAAGGATAAGTAAAGAAATACAAGGGTTCTTCTGGTGCAAGGATATGGAAATATTTTCATGGCCCTGGCGATAAATATTGAGAATAGTGAATTACATAAAATCTGACACCCCCCCCCCCCCCAAAAAAAAAATATACATAAGCAGCGCATAAGTGACCACATGCACGAATACAAGCCTGATTCTTAACCAAACACATAAAATATAATCATGACATTCAACATTTGATTATTTTCCGAACACTGAGCTAGCCTGCTTTGCAGATGACAGTGCATTAGCAATGACCAACATGTTGGAACAGACCATGTATTAACCATTCTAGCTAACAAAGATGAGAGTTTTTTTTTTAATAAATAGCCAACCATCAGAATTGCTGGCCAGGATGAACATAGAAATCTAGATTTAGGACAATCTGTCTGCTGAATATACATCTATAACATGACACTAGTTAGCCACATCATTTTTGAACAGTCCCCCGGAACCTAAGTTGCTCAAAATTAGCATAATAAGCAAAACAACCTACTAACTGACGGTTCCACCAGTTACCTAAAGAAACAGCTGGAACTGATTTGAGGATAATAGATCGCGGTTAGTTTCTGGTGCATGTAACAAGTGAGGAAGCCATCTTTAAAACATTGAATGACGTCACTGTGTTTGTCTGCATCGTGACGTCACACGGTGGATACTCTTGATAAACTTAACAAAATTATTGAGAGGTTGCAAGAAAATATCGTGGTAATTGTAATTTCTGTCACCTTTTGAAGGTTTTCATTGCAAGCTTTCCGAGTTTTGACAGACCAATTAGAAGCACCCAGCCTTACCTCTGTGTACATTTCCTGGAACCGATTTCCTGTTGGGTTAAAATCGGGACTAGGGTCCATTATAAACATTCCACCCTAATAAAGATTTGAACCGAAGACCTTTAGGACACAGGAAAGTTTCTTGCCACAATGCAACGTGTCTCTCGATAATCACACACCTTTTTAGTGTTTGGTTTTGTCTATCTGCCTGTCTTTTGTCCTTTTATTATTCTATCTATCTACCATGTTTGTCGAATAGTCTGTCCGTCTGTTCCTTCACCAATTCTTTTGTCTTTGTGTCTTTCAATCCAAAATCTATTAACACATCGTCAGATCTATCGGTCTGTTTGTGTGTCCTTTTGTCTGCATGTCATTCGAACTGCTAATGGCAAATCTGTCTGTCTTTATTTTTATTTTTATTTTTTATTTTGACAATTCGTCTGGTTTTGAAATAGAGCTTGTTTTGATATCTCAGCTCATCAGATATTGGTAGGAAATTAAAATCTGTTGCTGACACCGCAAAGAATGGAAACCACGGCTTGTCTGAGCTTCTCCTAAGACCATTTTTTTATTGACCGGAAATCTACAGGACTAAAAATAAAATCACATTGATACGCTTTCTAGATCAGTGTTTCCCAAACTGGGCGATACGGCCCTCACGCCGGCGCTGAAAAGGTCAAGAGGACGGTAGCGGCCTCGGTCACAGCGCGCTGGGACTCTAGAGGGTGAGGGAAGGGGGCTGTAGCAGCCTAAGGTACAGTTGCAAGACCCTTAAGGAAAATAATACAGTGGTAGAAAGAGAGGAGAGATAAATATACATATATATTTTTACACACACACACACACACACACATATATATATATATATATATATATATATATATATATATGGAGAGAGAGAGAGAGAGAGAGAGAGAGAGAGAGAGAGAGAGAGAGAGAGAGAGAGAGAGAGAGAGAGAGAGAGTATTGTGATAAACCTTTCGGTAAGTACGAAATGTTGTTTAACTGATTAAAATAGAAGTAAATGTTTAATTAAAAAAAAAAAGTATATTATAACGAATCTGGCTTATCTTTCACATTAAAACTGCCATGTGCTGCCTATATTCTACTACTTCTCCGGTGTAGGCAGGGGTGCCTTTAAGCCTGAGGATTTACGGCCGCATGGCTAGTGCTGTCGTCACGACTGTGCAGGTGAGGTTTTTTTTGCCTCCTTTTGAAAAATTCCCTATCCTTACCGAGGATTCGAACCAGGGGATTTGAATCGCTTGACAGCCCAGAGTTCTAACCGTTCGATGTTTCACATTAACATTAATAAATTTGCTGTTCTTTAGTTTTGCTTCACTCTTCCCCTCCTTCGACACTGAGTGTAAGGATGGTTTGAGCTGAAATTTCTTAAAGCAGCAATTACACACACACCAGGCATGTTAAAATAAAAAACTTTTTGTGCCAGCGATTTGACAGAATTTAAAAAGACAACCTCTTAAGCTGTACCGAATATTCAGCCGTTCCATGAGTAAAACAGAGAGGGCGATTCAGACCAGCGTAACATTTCGAAGCCTCAATCCGGTTTACATAACTGACATTACTAAAAGAGAAACTTTACTTTTCAGAAAAAGAATTAAATCCACGCACAATAAACGAGCTACTCCTTGCGAATGATCAATGCCTGTTCTACAATAAGGGGCGTAGAGTGTAAAAAAAAACCCCGCATTTGAACAGGCTAAGTTCAACATGCAGAAGATATAGCATGAAAATATATACGACTAAAACTGAAGTAATGCATGTCAGCAGAATTCAGAGTGCGCTACATGTCGGGCTAAAGGTACTTATCTGAAACAAGTTAAAGATTTAAATATTTAGGAAGTGTATTCTCGGAGGGCAGGAGAATAGATTAGGAAATAAAAACAAGATGCCCACGCGCCATTGCACTTACATACCAGTTGACACCGTTATTAAGATATCTAAACAGATTATTGACATTGTATTCATACCAACACAGTGCTACATTGCCAGACGACATTATCAATAGCTAACCTGCAAAATTTAATGTCTGAGAAAAGCCGGAAATTAGGCCTTCCCAGACAAAGTTAGAAATGATAGAGTCAGACAGACTGTAGGAACAACACAATGCAGCAAATTAATTGAGAAACAAAAGATAAAACGGTTCAGCCATTTAAAAAGAATGCAGCCAGAACAACTACAAAAGCAGGCGCTACACAGGACAAGATCTGAAGTAAAAGCAAGAGGCCGCCCTAGGAGAACATGGATTAATGACATTTAAAAAGCTTCTACATCGACATGGAATGACAATAGCAAGTGCTGCCCGTCAAGCAATGGATCGCTAACCGTTCTTCACTACAACGCTTAACGGCAGGAGTAAAAATGGATGGGACGATGACTAAATGTTTTAACCAGTATGTTTTCAGCATCCTGTTTGAACGAGAATAATAGAGAACGAATACCCGTCGGTGACTGTGTTGCTCAGACAGTCACTAAAAACACTACAAATGACTCCTATTCGCTAAAAAAAAAAAAAAAAAACTTGTGGAGAAATTAGAGAACTAACATAAGAATTTTTGTAAAACATGTCATTGACACCTTGTTGTATTTCCAGACGATAATATTATTTTGTGTTTTACAGAGGACCCATGAATCACTGCTAGTGAAGTCCAAGGGCGAAATTAATCTTCCTAAAGGAAAAGATGAAGTCATTGTGTCTACAGTTCGTTCAACAATAGGTAAACACCCATGCAACCCATTTACTTGAAAACTGCCTGTTATATCCCAATGATTTTTTTTTTTTTTTTTGCATGCAGCCTTAGAATCTCCAGGACGTAAAGAAAATATTTTATTTCACTTATGAAGAATATCATGTGTAGTTTTTTTCCTTCCTTCTTTACAATATATATTTATGTCATGAAACCTTCTTAGTAGACTTTTGGAAGGTTTACGTTTATTAGTTTCAGGATGTAATGAACACTATGAATGGTCAAGGAAATCCTACGCAATTTCATGAATTTTTTTGGGAGCGCAAAGTCGCACTTTTAGTTACCTGAAGCAAAGAAAAAAAAAAAAAAAAACCTCGGTTAAGGTGGTGAGGTCAAAGGCGCATCCACAAATTAATGTTAAGTTAGTGTGATATAGTTAGGATTTATAAACTAACATAAATAAATATTGAATGACAATTTGCATTATCATTATATATTTGCAAAAAAATCACACATATAGATTAAATGTTTGTTTAATTTCGGATAAAATTCATCACATCATTTACAAATCTCCCCTTTGCCATCCCTTACTGTTAGAATTTATTATTAAAATTATGTTATTTCCCCACCAGCAAACAGAACAACATATTTAAAGGCAAGGCATCCTTTATCTCCCAAAAGCGTCGTGAAAACAGATTTTGCAGATGAAACAAAAGACAGTCTAAAAATTAATTACGCAAAATATGCTGTTCATGCAAAAATAGACATTCGATCCTTTGTTACACATGTCAGGACATAAACTATATCAAAAACAATGTGCAGTATGCCATTTCTACAGCAGACCTCATCGACAATGTCCCCTAATTAAATGTTTCCTGTATCTATACGTTTTTGTTTTCTATCCCATCTGATTCCCCCGTTAATTGGATGCCTTTTCTTTAACTCTTTCTATCGCATTCAGATCCTAATTTAACACATTTTTGTTCTAAAGAATGCACACTTGAAACCTTTACAACAGGGATCCCAGCTGGTATCTGCGGTCCCCTGGGGGTCCTATAGACAAATGCAGGTTGTCTGTGATGTCTTTAATATCATTTAGAAAAATCCTTGAATAATGCGGGTTTCACATTTCTTTATAACCTTCGAAGAGTCAGGTATAGCCTTAACGTTGAACTTTAGATTACTTTATAACCATCAAAGAGCCAGGTTTAACCTTAACGGTAAACTTGTGATTACTTTATAACCATCGAACAGCCAAGTATAGCCCTAACGTTGAACTTTAGATTACTTTATAACTATCAAAGAGCCAGGTTTAACCTTAACGGTAAACGTGTGATTACTTTATAACCATCGAACAGCCAGGTATAGCCCTAACGGTAAACTTGTGATTACTTTATAACTATCAAAGAGCCAGGTTTAACCTTAACGGTAAACCTTTGATGACTTTATAACCATCGAACAGCCAGGTAAAGCCTTAACGTTGAACTTTAGATTACTTTATAACCAAAAAAAAGAGCCAGGTATAACCTTAACGGTAAACTTTTGATTACTTTATAACCATTGAACAGCCAGGTATAGCCTTAACGTTGAACGTGACTTCGCGGAATATGTACATGTAGGGCTCTCATCTTTAGGGTATTAATCTAAAGCAGACAAAACACAATCTCCTTTTTCTTCTTCTTCAGCATTCTGAGCTCTAGAGTTAGTTTCATTGCTGCAAGCATCAGTCTCCCCCATTCATCTCTCTCGTTGGTCCCCCCTTTCCAACTGATGACACCAAGTGTTTGTAGGTCTGCATGATTATTATATCTCTATTGTCTTCTTGATTTTCTTTGTGGTCTACAAAAACTAAAAGAGATGAAGCCTTTATTACGACGAATCTTTGGACCCATCAAAGATTCAAACTGCGAGGAATGGAAAATGGTAAGCAACAACGAAATTAGGAATTGGCTTAAATTACCACTGATCACTGGCATCATGAGACCCAATAGACTGAAATGGCTTGGGCATACTGAGATAATGTCAAATGACAGAGAGGTAAAAACTGTATACACAAGAGAGTTGAATGGTCGTAGACCACGAGGCAGATCAAGAAGACGATGGGGAGATAACGTCCAGACAGACCTGCAAACACTTGGTGTTATCAACTGGACAGAGAAGGCCAACCAGAGAGATGAGTGGAGGCGGGTGATAACAGCAATGAACCTCAAGGGCTTAAAACCTTGAAGAGGAAGAAGAAAACAATCCTATCATTACGATTTGCAGTTTTAATCTTTGTCGCGCGCCCACGTGGGTAAATACACTGATATAGTGAGGGTGTGGGTTTGAACCTTAACAATGCCCACCCACGTGAGAAACTGGACTATTATCTAAGCTATGTTGATCATAGACAGTCCTGGATAGCCAAGAAAACAGCGAGTGGCTCGTTCCATGAAATGAAAGTTGCTGTACTTGTATCCACAGGAGTAGGAGAAGGGATAGATAGATATCTGGATAAACCGACTGTGATATAATCCAGGTGCTCATTTAACCCCTCCGACTGTTCTCCTCTCCTGGCATTGCTTAAAAGCCCCCATCAAGTGATTTAAATATTTGTTAGCTGAAGTAAACTAATATGCACCAAGACACTTGAACCTAAGTACACAATTTACTCAACTATTTTGTAACAACATAAACATGATTTATTTAATAAATCTAACCGAAATAAAATGAACTTGTTTAGGCTAGTAGAGTTGAAATGATGTGAATGATGAAATCATAAAGGTATTGGAAAGTAACAACCTTTGGACAGTTCTCGGCTAGAGACCCTGCCTATCTTTTCCAGTTTGTCGTCCTCACTGCTTTCAAGCAGGTCGTTACACTCAGACGGTCGGCAAATAATGGATTCCTACTAGTCCCTGCCCAATGTGGGAACTGTGATAAAGAAACAAGCGCATATCTGTAGTATCTGCTATAGATGTACACTAAGCATGTATATTATAATAACATCAAGCATGTTTATTTAAATAAAACATTTAATCTCTCCCTCATTTTCACATTCACTCCTGTCCAATTTGGAAGGGCTTATGTCTCACATTCCACCCGTTACATTTTCTGCCTTCCTCTACACAAGTCCTGTAATGATAGTCAAGTCTTCTACGTCAGATGCTATCTCTCGTACAGACTCAAAATGACAATCAGTCAGACAGAACCAGTTCTGGAATCTATGCTTGGAACAATCGACGCGCCCAGAATGCTAACAATAGTTCTGGGGCGAATGAAATAACAAATCTCGTGGATTTACTCTCCGGGATCAATCTCCGCATTAGCCTCCCGAGAGTTAAACACATTTCAGTGTGTTAGCTGTATGTAATACAGATTCACATTAACCACACGTGAAAAGATTGCCAAAGTTATCTTCACGCTTGTGATTTCAAAAACATGATAGTTCATTAAATTTCAATGGCAACAACAACATTTAGGTTTTACAACATTGAAACACATGTGCACGAAAAAACATTCATGACACTATCAATTAGGATACAAAGCAATGTGACAGTGCCCTACGAGAATGGAGAAATGTCCACCTAGGAGCATTACAAAGTGATGAAGACACACTTGAGCAAAAAGACAGTTAGATCTCTATCATAAAATATAGATTTGAACCTAATTTCGATCTTACCTGGAAAATGAAACCACAATGCCAAAAGTTCTGTCTCAAGCTTAGGTTAAGCCCAACAGATGGCATGTGCTGGACAGAGTCTCATTTACCAGACCTAGAGTTCACCCCTTTATAACTTGTATTAAGCTCCTCTGTGACGTGACGCGTGGTTTAAAATGTTTATAATGTTGAGTAGGGATTTTCCTCTCAACACATTCCTTCCACCAGATTAACCGAACTAAAATCTGAGCTATGTTGCTCTCAGACAAAGTCCTGGATACCCAAGAAAACAAACATATTGGCTCGTTAAGTATATTAACATTAGCTGAACTTGGTACCCACAAGAGAAGAAAGGAATTTTAAATGTCTATCATTATACTAAATGAATTATTAGACAGGGCAAGTGATTCCTCCGTCATCTACCTTCTCCCGGTGTTATTATGAATAATTAAAGAATTATTATATTATTTGAGCCTCCACCAAATGTAATTCTATCCTAACAGTTTAATTAAACAGGTAAGACTGAATACACTTGGAATTTAACAAACGATGTAGTTTAAAACTTGACATACAGCTTTATTTACTACAATGAAATTACCAGTTTGTTGATTTACACAAACAGTGACTGGTTAATGTGACGAATGATAAGCTTCAGCGAGAAAAACAGCTCCGGAGTGGAATGATAATGATGATATGTTAACTTAAAAGATGTTAACTTAGCTTATAAGCCTCTGACAGCCGTAAGGAACTGTCAAGCTTGTCCAACTCTTCCTTGCCTGTTTTCTGCCTGTTTCAGCTTATTCTCCACTTCATCCCCTCCTCGGTCTCCACATCGTTCCCACCTCGTTCTCCACCTCGTTCTCCACCTCGTTCTCCACCTCGTTCCCAGCTGGCCGAGTCTAACACAATGTAGTCTCTTTCATGCAATGATCGTCACATGGGCGCTGGTAACTTTCCATCAATCGCCAAAACAGAATGCGACCGTAAAATACCTTTACGTCGACCTGTGTTTGTTTGCCGGCAGGCTGCGATTAATGACGGGAATTCCACAGGCTCGAAGTATAAGTATCAATCTATTGTTCAAATTAAACGCCTCCCTTTCCTCGATTCTCCCCGACCCTCAAGACGATTACTTAAGCCCCGCCTCCGGAGTACTTCTCAGATCAAATTAGCTAACAAGTGGCCTGTCAGTCAATTCTGGACTAACGTCCCTAGAGCGAACATTCTTAAGTGACCCAATCTAGTTTACAACGAATCTAACTAGCCGATGTAAAAACGGTCCGTGAAGCCATTGTGTTTACCACTTGACCCAGATCAAACATTCCTAATTGCCAAACACCTGTTCTGCCAAGAATTACACTGACGTGTTAAACTTTAAACTTCTCGTCGCCTCTATGTCTAGAGTCCGCTCAATTACTACAGTCTGGTCAGGAGATAACATTCTGACACTGGCGTGTGAAAGGAAATTCTCTAGCCCCGGTGTAATTGCGTAACATTACCCAAGACTCAGTCGCTTTGTCTGGACTAAGGACTGGAAACGTTTAAATCAATACGGTTTAAAGTAACATTTGGTTTAAGGGCATAGTCTCTTGTCTCTCAATAACCAGAAGAACTTATTACAAGTACTAACTTCTGGAATCACTGAGATCGTTTCGTGACAGGCCCTCCGTTAAGTTGGTCGTAGCCCGCTTAAGACCAATTCTACGACACTCAGTGATTCCCAAGAAGGTTTGTACCCCTGTCAGCTCCAGTATTGTTCCAGTATTCCTTGTGGAATCGTGATGTCCTGCATCGATGTACAGTCACCAATTGTCCCTCATTCCCGGCTAAGTCCTTAGTCCTAGAATCATGCGGGTATTCCGAGCAGCCGCTCAGTAATATCCATTTATCTGGAGGTTTCTTCTCCCACAGGATAGGAAATGCTCTCCGCTTCATCAAGGGAATTTCTCGACATCGTTGACTGACAGTCCCTGTCCATTTCCTCACTTCGCCACGCCCTAGTAGCATAGGGAGGGCCTGAAGTGCTCTCCGAAAAGGATGAGTTGTAGTCAGGTAGGATTCTCTTTTCCTAGAGTTCCCTCCAGAATCAGGGCACAGAATCAACTCAGGGTGTACAGTCAAATCATTAGGAAACTCTGGGTTTCCTGCAGACAGTAAAGTGGCATTTCTTCGCAATGAAGTTTCCACTATCAGCTGAGATACCCCTGTCACTTCCTTCGAAGCGAAGAGTAATACAAGACCAGGATGTTGGGGTTCCCTACTATTTATGGCTTGTTCCGCTTCAGGGTCCTTCATCCGAAGTATCCCTGTCGCCCCAGTTGTACAGGATAGAGACAATTTGTCTCCCTGCACACAAGAAGTACCTTCTTCTTCATTAATGGCAAACATTTCTGTCTGTCCAGTATCAGAGTGCACAGGACTTGCAGCAATGTCCTGTTTACTCATTGTCTCTAAGGTCGTCAAGAACTTAAGAGAACTATCCTCCTTATCTGTTATATCCGCCCTGGTCTGGCTTTCACATACCAAGTCTAGTGGAGGCAAATACTGGGATTTGTTGCTACCATCACAGTCAACTACTTTGGGCGAAAAGTCAGAACTAACTATTTCTATTTTGTATGCAATCACATCAAGGGAAATAGGGGAAACAGGTTTAGTGTTATTCCCTACATTAGTCTGCTTTACTTCCTCTTCTTGTTGGAAGGGGCCAAAGGATATATGGGAGTTAGGAAAGGCTTTGCCCTCGTCCTCATTAATGGCTGATGTGTCAGTCGAACCACTGTGTCGACGGTTAGAACAGTTATCACGCTTGTGATTACTGCGTGGTGTGCTCTCATATATCTCATCTGAGATAATGGGAGTAAGGGGCTCCAGCAATCTTGATCCGGTCCCTTTAGAAGATTTCTGCTTCCTATTCCATCTTTTCCTTTTAGGCTTAAGAATGGAAGTAAAGGGGGCCAGCAATGTAGATCCGGTCATCCCTACAGAAGAGTTCTTCTTAATGTCAGCTCTTTTCCTATTAGGATTAGGAGGGGTGAGGCAAGGTCTTGGGTGGTCTAATACTTCATCCCTTGATGAGGTACCATTTGGCAAACTAGTACACACCTCTCCATTGAAAAAGTGAGTCCCAGACCTTTCTACCAGAGTGTCAGTATGGGAGTTGTCAGTTCCCTCAACTACCCTAATAGTGTTCTCACCGTTCCCTGTGTCTAACTGCAGTTCTCTATTCGTCTGCCTATGTGGTTTATAGTTACGCAGCTTTTCTTGAAAACGCCTCATTCTTTCAACAGCTGCCTCCTCTTCGAGTCGCAACTGTCTAGCATCTTCTTCTTCTTCAAGTTGCCGCATTCTCTCTTCTTCTTCCCTCTCTTCTGCATGACGTGCAAGCATCGAGTCATATTCTTCTTTCTCCAACTGGCGCTTCTTCTCTGCAGCATTACGGGCACTCATGTAATCGAAAGTATCCATATGGCCTTTAACAAATGATTCTAACTGTGCTCCTACTCTGCCCTCAGCTATCCCGAACTTCCTTACATCTTTTAGGAACTCGGTGCGTAAGTCCATTATATCTTATTAGATCTATCTAAAGATAAATATAATACTACCCCGATTCCGGAATAAAAGAATATGTCAGAGCAAGGTAAACTCGGCAAGAGAGTAGCCTATGACAGCCGCACAAAGATGTAAATGAATCAAAGTTGCCTACCAGACTGACAGCTGATAGAATAGTATAGCAGCACAGAGGATACGCCGGTAATGAAGTGATCTTACATTCAGTCACTAAGCATAAGTATCAATGATATGATGTCAACATATAATGCTCTACAATCTATATCAAATGATGAAACATGCAAGCAAATATAATCATCAACATTAAAATTTACTAAATAAGCAATAATCAATGGTTATGAAGTGATCAATGATAATACATGATACTATCCATTTATTTATTTTAGTAAAAAGTTACTTATTACTCTGTAATCTCTCCCCATGTATAAATTACTAATTTTAATTTAGACTATACTGGCAGAAGAGTTAAAGTTAAATTTAATAAATTTACTTTTATTAGTCTAGGAGTATTTAGCCCAGTCCTATTCCCGGCGAGCTCGCCAGTGTGACGTGACGCGTGGTTTAAAATGTTTATAATGTTGAGTAGGGATTTTCCTCTCAACACATTCCTTCCACCAGATTAACCGAACTAAAATCTGAGCTATGTTGCTCTCAGACAAAGTCCTGGATACCCAAGAAAACAACCATATTGGCTCGTTAAGTATATTAACATTAGCTGAACTTGGTACCCACAAGAGAAGAAAGGAATTTTAGATGTCTATCATTATACTAAATGAATTATTAGACAGGGCAAGTGATTCCTCCGTCATCTACCTTCTCTCGGTGTTATTATGAATAATTAAAGAATTATTATATTATTTGAGCCTCCACCAAATGTAATTCTATCCTAACAGTTTAATTAAACAGGTAAGACTGAATACACTTGGAATTTAACAAACGATGTAGTTTAAAACTTGACATACAGCTTTATTTACTACAATGAAATTACCAGTTTGTTGATTTACACAAACAGTGACTGGTTAATGTGATGAATGATAAGCTTCAGCGAGAAAAACAGCTCCGGGGTTTAGAGTGGAATGATAATGATGATATGTTAACTTAAAAGATGTTAACTTAGCTTATAAGCCTCTGACAGCCGTAAGGAACTGTCAAGCTTGTCCAACTCTTCCTTGCCTGTTTTCTGCCTGTTTCAGCTTATTCTCCACTTCATCCCCTCCTCGGTCTCCACATCGTTCCCACCTCGTTCTCCACCTCGTTCTCCACCTCGTTCTCCACCTCGTTCTCCACCTCGTTCTCCACCTCGTTCTCCACCTCGTTCTCCACCTTGTTCCCAGCTGGCCGAGTCCAACACAATGTAGTCTCTTTCATGGACTGATCGTCACATGGGCGCTGGTAACTTTCCATCAATCGCCAAAACAGAATGCGACCGTAAAATACCTTTACGTCGACCTGTGTTTGTTTGCCGGCAGGCTGCGATCAATGACGGGAATTCCACAGGCTCGAAGTATAAGTATCAATCTATTGTCCAAATTAAACTCCTCCCTTTCCTCGGTTCTCCCCAACCCTCAAGACGATTACTTAAGCCCCGCCTCCAGAGTACTTCTCAGATCAAATTAGCTAACATGTGGCCTGTCAGTCAATTCTGGACTGACGTCCCTAGAGCGAACATTCTTAAGTGACCCAATCTAGTTTACAACAAATCTAACTAGCCGGTGTGAAAACGGTCCGTGAAGCCATTGTGTTTACCACTTGACCCAGATCAAACATTCCTAATTGCCAAACACCTGTTCTGCCAAGAATTACACTGACGTGTTAAACTTTAAACTTCTCGTCGCCTCTATGTCTAGAGTCCGCTCAATTACTACAGTCTGGTCAGGAGATAACATTCTGACACTGGCGTGTGAAAGGAAATTCTCTAGCCCCGGTGTAATTGCGTAACATTACCCAAGACTCAGTCGCTTTGTCTGGACTAAGGACTGGAAACGTTTAAATCAATACGGTTTAAAGTAACATTTGGTTTAAGGGCATAGTCTCTTGTCTCTCAATAACCAGAAGAACTTATTACAAGTACTAACTTCTGGAATCACTGAGATCGTTTCGTGACATCCTCCTACATTACGCCTAAAATCATTCTCATTCAAGGATATCACAGCTCCTCCCTGTGGGTAAGTTTATTCGCTGTCAGTCAGGGCTGTACAACACTTGTTCAAATTCCCACGCTAGGATCTCCTGGTCAATTTATCTGACCAGAGCAAATAGGCCAAGTCACACCTCCAGTCTACTTCACCTGTCAAGGGGTTTGCTAACAACTCCACCCGACCATAAAATCAGACGTTGTCAATTCTTCTGCCAACACTTTCGGCTCACTGTGTCAATATTGACGATCTGACCGGCACTCCAGTTTAGGTAACCTCAGGGGGATATAATGGCAATTAGCCCTTGTTATCTGTTCCTGAAGGTCTGGCTAGGAGATAAATATCTGACACCAACAAATGGTGTGCAAATCTTCATTCAGTAAGTCTGCTTGGTCAGTCTTATCTCTGTACCTTAACACTTAACATCTGGGAAAAAGTTTTAGTGTTTGATATGACCAACGGTCCAGGAGAATTAAATGTTTGATGTGGTCGTCTTTCTTAGATTAAGGATGTATCCAAATCCCTATTTTCCTGTATACTTTCAAAATACAAAGAAATAAAAGTAGGTTGAGGAAAGACATTCTGAAGTCACCGAGCGTATTGTCACAATCTGCTATTTGCCGTGAGATGATAATCCAGTCCATTTTTGATCTGTTCTGTGTGAAACTCTCCTAGTAATCTCCCAATATATCTTTGACGTAGGGTTTTAGGTGTCTGTTTACAAGCTGTAAGATAATTTCAAAAGTACTTCTAAACAGCAAAAACCCTATCCGTTAAGCTTTAATCATAATTTCGCACCAACCCGGAAGAGGTCACAAGCTTCTCAGCTCCTCTGTAACTTCCAAGTAGCTATTTGATGCATTTATATTAAAAAAAAAAAGTCTAACATTTGTTCTATTTGATTAAAAGTCATCATGACACTTGGCTGTCAGGTTTGTTTAGCATGCATATATTTACTTCTAAATATGAAATCAAAGGCTGCTTATCTCTAGACCGTTGGCCACTGTGAGGTTGATTAATCTCCATCCATTAACATTTTCAATCGTACTAAGGCTTCACATGTCTGCAGCGTTTTTATAAGTGTGTTCTCCACTTATTTCTGCATTGAAATCTTCCAACACAATCAATATGCCCCGTTTTGAGTTTCCTTTATAAAAGCGTCATAAAAATCTTCTTTAATATCATCTTCTTTATCCTCAGTGGGTACGTGCACCTAATCTTCTGTATAAATGCTGTATGTTTAATGACTGTAGACTTTCTGAAATTAGTTATTTGCGCACTGTAATTGAATCGGTGCATTAACGTCGTTTCAAGCAACATGTACACAATAATTTACAATATAACTGATTTAAATCGGTATTCTAGTAATTAATCTAAGCTACAATGGTGTTAACTATTGAAAAAAATGTATGTTTGGGGCTCTTGTTGTCGGCCAGAAAGAAGTGGACTCGCATCTGATGAGCATGTACTCCGATACGATAAGAAATGAACCTCTTGCTTCTCATCGGCCTGAAATGACCGGAGTTGTCAAAAGCAAACGTTAAAACAATGCATCCGGCTTATTCTGAGATCGAAGAAGATGCGAAAAAATCCAGCAGAAAATCTACCACAGGACCCAAGAGTGTCCCGTATGTGGTATACAAACGCTATCCGAAAGTCCCCTGAAAGCTTCCCTCTTTAGGTTCGCACTGAGTCTAAACTACACGTTGAGAAGTGGTGACTTCTCTGATCTGTCCCAGTCCAGGCCAATCTGGCTGTTGAACGTTAAGCGCAAAATATTCTTCTTGGACCTTGCCAACGCCTATGGAGCGGTACCCCGTAAGATATTATGGCAGGCCTTTCGCATGTTTCATGTACCGGGAAAGCTCATTGCTATGATCGAGCAGTACTTTTCTAAAATAGTCATAGGCCTCTGCACTACCCCCCTACCCTTTTTTTGGGTCCACATGTTCACTACGAGATGGACTGAGCTCCGGGCTGGGAAAGCAATCGGGTCTACGATTTTTCCGGTACTGTTGGTCATGGCCATGTACGTTATGCTAGATCGGCTGCCAGACACGGGCAGGGCCTTCAGATAGAGGATCACTGGAAGGCACCACTGAGATCATGTATGGACGACACGACTACAGTTACACTCCGCAAAAGTGACGCACGTGTGATTCTACAGAGGCTTGATTGCGCTGTCGAATGGTGCAAGATACAATTCAAGCCCCACAAGTCAAGTCAAGGAGTCTGTCCATCCGTAAAGGTAAGGTGGCGGGAATCAGATTCACCATGGTAAGCAAAACGATTCTTACGGTTCTAGAGGAACACATGAAGAGTCTTGGTCGCGTTAGCACCAGCGCAGTAGAACCCCCTGAGTGGTAAATCAACACCACCATGAGGAAATGGCTCCGAGTGCCAATTTTTCTGACCGACGTCGCTCTTTGTTTTAAACAGGCGAAGCTGGTAATTACTTTCAAGTGATATCAGAAGAGTTAAGACAGAAAGGTCAGTGTTTGCGCGAGTGTGCAGACCCCATAGTCAACGTTGTCCAGCTCACGCTAAAAACGTGGCTAAAATGAAGTTGGACGATGCATTAGAATCTGCCCAGAATGCACTAACATTGAAGGACGTCATGAGGAACACATGAAGAGTCTTGGTCGCGTTAGCACCAGCGCAGTAGAACCCCCTGAGTGGTAAATCAACACCACCATGAGGAAATGGCTCCGAGTGCCAATTTTTCTGACCGACGTCGCTCTTTGTTGTAAACAGGCGAAGCTGGTAATTACTTTCAAGTGATATCAGAAGAGTTAAGACAGAAAGGTCAGTGTTTGCGCGAGTGTGCAGACCCCATAGTCAACGTTGTCCAGCTCACGCTAAAAACGTGGCTAAAATGAAGTTGGACGATGCATTAGAATCTGCCCAGAATGCACTAACATTGAAGGACGTCATGGGTTACAACCAAAACCACAGACGCGGCTCCGGGCAGGGGTATGTCACGTGGTTGTTAAAGGCCTCGGTCAAAGAGAGTAGAGATATAGTGACACAACAGGTTAGGGATGCCCAGAAGGAGTTACGGGTACAGAAAGCAGCCCAGTAATCGCAGCACAGGTAGTTGCTCGACGTCGACAGCGCAATGAAAAGAGAACTAACTACCCTGGAGTGAGACTTGGCAAATGGCTGCAATGCGACGGAGGGTAATCATTAGATCTGCGTGCGATATGTTACTCCCAGGTGCTAACCTGGTCAAATGGCGCACGACCATTGACCCGTCATGTCCCTTGTGCAGAGGAAAGAAATGCATGAGCACGTATTTTTTTGCATGCAGGAAAGCCTAAGGTCAGGGGTGGTGTACATGTGTAACGTGTCTCTATTTAGTATTAGCTCTTGCTCGTACACGATCAACACAGGCTGTTGTCTAGGGGTCAGGCTGATATATTAGACGAGGCAGACTTCTCTTCCGACAAACTACCACATTCCCCAAATGACGTCGACGAGGGTTATCTACAGTTCCCTGTTAATTTACAAGCGACAAGAATCAACTTTACAGCCTAACACTTACGCCATCCAGGCATTGTGCTCTTGCTAGTGCTTTGAGTGTACAGCCACGCTTCGGTCGACGCTGACATACACACGATTGGCGCAGTCAACTATCAGTAAGACATTTTCAATATTCCTAGCTATACTTTCACGTGGCTTTGCTACAACTATTTCACAGCTTTCACTTCTTGCAATTCAATATCAGCGTTCACTCACGTTCACTCTGCATCCACTTTCACTCATATCTCTCTACCTTCCTGTTACAGAATGACTTCCCAGTCATCTGTTACCCCAGACTAAGTGTTCCCAGGTGAGCTCACACAATCTCGTGTTTTGCCATTCTCACGTTGACTTCATATCTCTCAGTCTAGGAACTTCCCCAAATCTGTCAACCAGTCAAACCGCTTACGTTATGTCTATTTATAGAATAACTTAAACATGGCACCACAATATTGTTTTGAAAGAGTTGGACAACAACCAACAGTGTTGACATAGCCAGGATAGAAGCTAAAGCAAAGGCAAATACAAACGTCGTCCACCCTCCCCTCCCTTTTACCTTAATGGGCTTCCCAAAGGATAGGTAAATTTCTAAGCGCATAATTAACAAAGTCGCAAACACCTATCCATACTAAACTGCACGCATGATTGGCAACTGGCGATTGACCTGTCTGGCTTTAAGAAGAACCCTGAACTAATCCGGAAGATTGGGCTGATGCCAGACATGATGTTGCACTTGGTGGCAGAGTGTCAGCTTCCCCTGAGCTAAGCGTGCCGTACGAGTCGCGAACTGAAGAGCAACAATGGTACTAACTCAAAAAGTACAGTCATCTGGTTATCAGTCTCAGGAGCGTTAAGGTGTACGAGGTATAACTCTTCGCCGCCCAAGTGGGCGTAAGAGGGCTAATCTTCAGTCCCAAATTCAATGTACTGGAGCAGCTGGGCTTGCACTGACGCAACTGTGCGAAGCTGCAGAAAGAGCTTCGAGCTGGGTATATACACATCGGAACGAAGTGGGTGATTGACATTGTGAGACGGGTACGAGCTCCTAGTGGAAGTCAAATTTTGTTCGATTAACGTCTGCCCGTACTATTGATTACAGTCAAAGTCTGTCCGATATACATCTGTCCGATGATCCAACCTTCCTTTGTTACTCTGGTCAAGCAGGTAGGCGTTTAATTTGCTACCTCAGTGACGATATCACCATAACCTCACTTTCTTTTGCAATTACCATAATGTCCGTTTAGTCTGACTATGCAGGATATGTCAGAGGCGCGGGAGACACATGACACAGGTCAGAGAAAGGAGTTAAACAAGCCGAACAAAAACTGTTTAAAAGGGGACACCTGTTAAGGACCAGTTGGCTCCTGCTGTTCACGCTCCCGTATTAGAGTTCTTTTTTTTTTTCCTCTTGCTTAAGCATATGCTCCTTAACGGGGACAGGTAATTGAATGTGAGCGTTCAACAATTTATAATGCCGTTTTCTGATACTCAAGTGCCACATCCTAATACTGTTAGCAATATAACCAGCAGAATCGAGCAATTTAACCAGTAGAATCGATTGTGAATAGAACTATAATGTGGAAAACAGCACCCAGAATAAGACACCCAATGGCACTATATGTTGCATTGACTCCATATAGGGTGATTACAAAAATAGGAACGGCAATAGTCTGCAAAATACAGTTACGGAAAATACACCCCCTCCCCCCTTTTTTCATAACTTACTGAATCAATCACTAGCACTTCTAAAATGTATAATTCTTTTATATCTGACAACGAAAAATAAAACATGGAAAACAAAAACAAAAACTTAACCTTTGTTTAATTTTTTTTTTAAATATTCTCTCTTCTCTCTCACCCCCCCCCCCCCCCTTTCCCCCCCTTTTCCCCCATTCAATCCTCCCGTTTCTGTGTGTGATCCTAATACATATTTACACTTTGTTTTTAAAAAAACTTCTAGTTAGAAAAAAGGTTGACCTGTTAGGGGGGGGGGGGGGGGGGGGGTTCGAAAGTAAGTGAGGTTTGCTAATCTGATTTAATTAAGAAGAGCTGATTTAAAAGATTATGTTCCGAGCATGTAAAAGAGACATTATGAGACATAAACAGTCTATCTGTCAGTTTGGAGAGCAGCGTACATTACTCTGTGTAAAAAGTCTCCCTGGTATTGCTGTCAGGTCATTTGTCTCGCATTCTAAAGTAGTTTAAAGGCAGGGTTGTTTAGTTCGGAGTGAAATTTCTAAGGAGATTCCTGTGTGATCGTCGTCGTCCTCATACTTCGTGCGACTCTTTCTCCAGGCGTCTGGCCATTCTGCAGAGAGAAGGAGAGAGAGAGAGAGAGAGAGAGAGAGAGAGAGAGAGAGAGAGAGAGAGAGAGAGAGAGAGAGAGAGAGATGGGTTAAACCCGGTGTAATGAAGTTGATTCTCCTGTCAACTTTTCTTTCTGTCTTGAGAGTGACGGAGAGAATTATTGCCATTCGTCTGGTACAGGGAGAATTAAAATCCTATTTTTTTTTGTGGCGTTGGTAATGATGTGTGTCGGATCCTTCTCTCACTAAGTAAAAAAGTAAAAGAAGTAAAGTAACGGACCCTTTTCCACGCCTTTAGGCGTATAGGGCACATATGGCTAGACATATATTTTTATAGACCAATCGGCACAAGATTAGTGATGTGGTCAGCATCACGCCAGCCGCCTTTACTTCCCGGGACTGCACCCGGTAACCACTCAAGGCTTGGTCGCCTTGGGAGTCAAGGTAATTTTTTCGAAAAATAAGTCCGGCTCCGCCAGGGAGCGAACCCACAACCTTCCGATCCGCAGGCGAGCGTCTAGCCGTTATGCCACGGCGACTCCCCCGTTCTCTCACGATGATTGCTACAAGTCTTCGGTAAAAATCGTAATCTGTGTCATAAGGGCTATCTAACAGCCCCTCTCTTGGAAACACCTCGTAAAGCAGTTGTCTTTAGCATGGAGCTTGACCGCCCCCCCCCCCCCCCCCGCACACTTTTTTTTTAAAAATCTCAGGAGCACAAGGAAGTTTCAAAGGAAGCATCAAACAAAATTGAAAGTGAGTGTATTTGTACTTTAATAACGCGGATTGTCAGCTCTAAAGGTCAAGCTGTGTCTTGCCCTACATCAAACAAAAATAGCAGACATCATGAAGACAAAACAGTGCAGGTCATCACACTGTTATAGTGACACTAAATTACCAGTCTGTTGATGATGTTTTTTCCCCTCCGTTTGTTGTTTGACACTTTCAATTATGCGAGTGGTTTTCTCCATGCTCTGGTTAACAGTTGTTGGTATCCCTCCTCCCTTTTAGTCCTTTTGTGCTATATTGTGGGGGAGGTGGGGGAGGGGGAGTGTTGTGTGGGAGTCTTGCCATTAATAAAAAAAAAGTGTGGGGGTGGGGGGGGGGGGCGCCACCAGAAAAGGTTTGAGACAACTGGTTTAAAGAAAGTCAAGAATCCTTTTTCACGCCTGTTTTCGGCATACAGGGCACGGTCTATATTTTATAGAAAGGCAGTTGGTAGGTAATTTTATAAGCATCACGCTGGTCGCCTTTGCTTCCCAAGAATTTTACTTGGTACCCATTTATGGCCGGGTCGACGCGGGATGCAAGAGCTTCAATGTTTCTCTATTAACTTAAATAGACAGATTACCACGACGAACTAAAGTTTCCCTCCTCTCGCGAAATGCCAAAAGATGTAATAAGAAACATCCCCATCCCTCCAAAGCTTCTTTGTTCAAAAACTCACATAATTGAAAGCTAATGACTGACGAACATTATCGTGTACCTCAAATCTCCCTTTCTACCATGCAGCTTGGCTAGAGACGGTGACAGTACAGATCGGTACCAAACAGCACTAGAAGCCAGGTGGCAGTCATACATACATGCACCAGTTAAAAAGTAACAAGAGACAAAGAGCAAGCACAACGCGTGAAATCAAACTGAAACATCGACGTATTACATATAGATAGCTACACATAAATATAAGTCAGTGGAAAACAAGAAGATGAGATATCGCCACTACCCTGAGTGAAATCGGCTGCCATTCAGAAAACAGATCACTGAAGCGGTTATTCGTCACATTGATTGGATATCATCATCAAACCTCTATCACCATCAACCACCATCACCATCATCATCAACAACGACATCACTCCAATACCCACAACTATCAATCACCATCACTATCATCATCATCAACGACATCACTCCAACCCCCATCACTATCAACCACCATCATCATCATCATCAACGACATCACTCCAATACCCACAACTATCAATCACCATCACCATCATCATCATCAACGACATCACTCCAACCCCTATCACTATCATCATCAGCATCACTTCAATCCCCACTTCTATCAACCACCATCACCGTAATCTTCGAAACATTACTCCCACCACCTCCACTATTAACCACCATAATTATCATCATTAACGACATCACTACAACCCCCGTCACTATCAACCCCATCATTATCATCAACGGCATCACTACAACACCATCAATATCAACCACCATCACCATCATAAACAACGACATCGCTCCAACAGCCACAACTATCAATCACCATCACCATCACCATCACCACCACCATCATCATCAACGACAACACCTCAACCCCCACCACTGTCAACCACCATCACAATCATCATCAACGACATCACTCCAACCCCTACCACTGTCAACCACCGTCACAATCATCATCAACGACATCACTCCAACCCCCACCACTGTCAACCACCGTCACAATCATCATCAACGACATCACTCCAACCCCCACCACTGTCAACCACAATCATCATCAACGACATCACTCCAACCCCCACCACTGTCAACCACAATCATCATCAACGACATCACTCCAACCCCCACCACTGACAACCACCATCACAATCATCATCAACGACATCACTCCAACTCAACGTGGGGGTGGTGTTAGCTGTACTGGTACTTGAAGGATGATGTGGGCGCATTTACGTCTCATTACATTCATGTTGCCCATTTTAGTCTGGGTGGACACGGAGGCCACTGTCAATTATAAAGAATTCCGTCACGTGATGAATTTCAAATCCTTTAGAGAGGGAGAGATAGAAGTAGTCGGTGGATGGGGGGGGGGGGGGGGGGGGGGGCTGTTAAATGAGACAGCTCAACACCTGATTTTCACATTTTTATGTCGTACTTTTTGGTTTTTTGCTTTCGCTACCTCAGCTATTCTTACTTTTTTTTTTTTTTTTAATTCGTTGCTTATTTACAAGTAAAGTAGCAAGACTTTTTTTCAGCTTTTAAAGGAGTACTAACAGATTTAGCATGTGACAGAGAAATAATAATTTTGTGGTGGAGTTCTAATAATAATATTTTAACGACCACTAATATAAAGACACAATTATATGTTGCGAGTTCTAGAGTCTGCCAACCAGACTACCACTTTATCTGCGCAGACAATGATTGAAAAATTAACCATAATAGACACATAATCTTTCCATTTTCTTTCTTTTATATTTAGCCAAAATAAGCCGCAGCACCTCGTGACCGGGTACAGCTAGTAAAATATAAAAAGGGGAAAGCAGATATATATATATATATATATATATATATATATATATATATATATATATATATATATATATATATATATAATTAGCGGCGTCCGTGGCGTAGGAGTTGCGAGTCCGACTCGTGATCGAACGTACCGCGATTGAAACCCACTGCTGGCGGCGTGGATTTTTATCATGGTATAGGGCATCGCAGGTAGACCCAGACTAAAAATGGGTACCAGGATGGCTGTCCTGAGGAAGTAAAGACGGCCGGGTAATGCTGACCACATTACCCTCCAGTGCCGATTGGTCTGTAAAAATATGGGACGCTCTTCCCATATATCCCATGCGCCTAAGGCGTGAAAAGGGATCTTTGCTTTACTTTAATTTATACTAAGCAAGGCGGCTTGACCATACAGATGTGATTGACGAAGCGATGGCCTCATGTGTGATTCTGATATTCGTGCGAGATGGCGAAACATAACCCCTTACGCTTATCAACAGGGCATATTCTAGTAACACATAAACCGTATGGCTAGTAGTACAGGATTAAAAAAAAATTCAATTTTAGAGTCAGACAGGGAAAAAACTCATTTTGTAGCTTTGTGACAGTGCTACAAGTGTCCCACCGTGAAAGAGATTGAGACTTCGACATATAATATTATCAAAGGCAACAATGTATGTACATATTTACTGCAGCCAACCACCATTGCGGTGACGGTACAGAAAAGACTGGAAGCTGGGGTGGTTTGGGGGGGGGGGGGGGGCGTGAGAGAAAAGGAGGAAAGACTGAATCTGCAAATAAAAACCATTTTTATCTACTTCCCTGATTATGCACATGTTCAAGCTCATAGGCGATTAAAAGTTACAAGATAATGGAGGAGGCAACGGTCAAGATGCCAGTTAT